>JACEOJ010000144.1:584320-640710 GCA_013761285.1 Campoletis sonorensis
TTTTTTTTCGATTTTTTTTTCTTTTTCAATTTAATTTATTTCAATTTAATTTTTTTCAGTTAAACTTTTTTGTATACATTTTTTTTCGAAATTTTTTTTCTGCTCTGTTTCAATTTCATTTTTTCCATTGAAATTTTATTGTATTAATGTTGTTTTGAAAATTGGAGCAAGGGTTATTCGAAGAATGAAAGGGTTTTACAGATAAATAGAGATTGATTTTTTTGAAGGGTTTTTTAATACTTGGCGTCTTTTTTTTACTTTTTTATAGATACAGCATTTGCGAGAGTGATCTTCGGCGGTGGAAATGCACTTGTGGAGGGTTTCATCTTCGTGTATTATACCCATGCATCGTTGCTATGGAACGAGAGGCAGAACATTTGAACGTCCTGCAACCGCGCGGTTCCCTGAAGTACATGCACTTAAGCTCATGAACTTGGAATTATACACATTCTGCGATAATCTTCGTGTTATTTCTATGGTATTTCACTTACCACATCCTCGATCCCATATCATTTTCGATATTCTTGCTCGTATGGATATAAAATCAAAGTATTTATATCGAACAATAATTATTATGAATAACTGTTTACAGATGAAGAATCATCTGCTGCTGCTGCAATCAAGCCAAATATAAATGTCAGCCTGATTGGTTCAAATTTCTCTTGAAACGATTGAGCAATTATTCGCTCGTTAGTATTTTTCAAAAGTACTTTTCGTTACTTGGGATTCAAATGTAAACAAAAAATATAAATTTCTCTTGATCCTTTGTGATGAAATTTTGGAATGAATTTATTGATGCGGTAGCAGTCAACCTTCTTTTCGACAACACGTTATTTTTGGGTTTGTACTTTCAAATATATTTTTTCGACTTTTATCAACTCGATTGCAAACACTTCTTATCGACCGTTTTGTCTCTTTCTCTTTGACATCATGTGAAATGATGGAAATGGATAAAGTTATCTCTCTTTACATTGTACATGATTTCTATTGAAAGACTCGGTTCAAAGTCACGAAAACAAGTTACATTCCGCTATCACATGGACAGTCGTGTGATCGAATACACACCGAGCGTGTGTTCGATTGAAACGAGAACGAATCCAAGTAGGACACGTTACCAAAGCGTGGTTCTAATATTTTATGGAGTGTACAAAGTCCTTTATGATGCCATGTGTTATGCTTCTTGTAAATCGTACTATCGTAACGTCCGTTACGTACTGTAACGAATACATCGAGATTTTCATGCAATGATACGACAGAGTGTCGGTGAGTAGCGCAACTCTGGACTCCGGAATTGGCATATGAAATTTACGGCCGCTATATAACACAGGAAATGCGCTCAGCTGGGCTCTTTCGAGCTCATAGTAGCAACGTGGAGAGTCTGCGGATTCTCATGATCATGACAGAAAAATCGGTTGAGGAGACGTTTGGTTGAAATTGAAAATATCTTCTGAGAGGTCGGTCGTTGCTGAATATGTTCACGCTTAAAATGGGATAGAATTAATATTAACCAATCAAGTATAATTGTGAATATGTTTCTCATTTTTGTTATTCCATACCCTTTCGGACTTTTAAGATCCCACTTCAATTTCACTTTTTTATGGTATTTAATAATTGAATGGATATTAAAAACAAGTAAAAATGAAAGAAAATATTTTTTTTAGTCGGAAATCTCGTTTTAATAATTAAATAGCGGTCTGACAATGAAACAATTAATTAAGCGACACTACGAGACAATAAAATTAGTCTGTAAATATATTTAATAGGCTTAATTAATATATTGACTGGAGTGAAGGATTTTCGTTGGAGTTTTTTTTTACTATGGAGACGACAATCGAGAAAGTCATGTGTGAAGAATGCGAAAGAAAAAAAAATTAGGCGGGGAAACAATAGTAAATGAAAGTTCGAGGACCTCGTAAAAATGGAAAGAGCTTAATATTCGTTCATCGTACCCGTTTCGGCCAACTGCTGCACGCGAATTTAACTTAATGTTTTTCAGAGGTATATGACAGCTTGTACCTAGTGCTTTTTTGTAACTTTTGTTTCTCGTCACGAAGAGACAAAAGAAGAATAGTAAAGCAGTACCAGAAACGAAATAGAGGGAAGCAGAGGAATGGAGGAAGCGAAAGAACAAAACACCTGGACGATTTCGCGCTCGGAGAGATTCAACGAATTTTTCATCACCTGACCGTTCAGCTCCCACGGTACTTGGCACTCTCAGTTTGCCTACTCTCTACGCCTCTCTGCTTCATTCTCCCTAGGAAGTATTTATAAAACATGTCGACGATTAATTCAATATTGAAGCCAACGACGGTATACACCGTTCTGTGTTCCATGCCACTTCGTCCTAACAACTGCTGGAGCTCCCACGAAACTTTTTTCAAAGTAAATTAACAACCGTTTTCCATTTTTCATTTACACAGTTGTTCTTTGCGGAGCCAGCAGTACTCTCATATTTATTAAATGAAACAGTCAATTCTCCATCTGTCAATCCGACGGGACGAAATTTGTTCCCTGGTCTCAAATTCTACTCCATTTTCACTCCTAACACCGAGGTTACAAGGCAAACATTGTATAACAAGAAGAAGGGATGCAGAAAGGGCAGAATAGTAAATATTTCAAGAGCCGTGGTGGCGCTGGAGACATTGACATACAAGAACGGATGGAATTGACATAAAAGGGCGGTTGACGCATGGGAACGTGACCGATGGGACAGTCAGCTGTAACCCGATCGGCGTGAAAAAAAAAAAAAAGATTTTTTAGAATATTCCCTCGTATTCGATCCAATTAATTTGTTCACACGTAGTTTTCACGCCGCGTTGATTAATCCTCTACGTATTATATGTGCACAAGAAAAAAATCAGGGAACCGTGACGCATGCGTACGTTATCGTGTTCCAGCAATTCGCGGATTTTCCGTTTGATCCTGCCAGAATATTCTATTTTTATTTTCGAATTTGTGTCTCCTTTTTTTTTAATCTTTCATTCACCACACCGGATATTTGGCTCATGGCCGGGACGAGGATGAGCTGCCAATATTTATTAATTAACATGAGAGCGTGATGTATTCCATCGCGGTGGCGAGCTTTAAGGCCTGGCATGAGAACGAAATCGGATCAGTGAATCGGAGACAGAATACAGGCGAGAGCGTTTCTCGCCATCCATACGAATATATGGAGTGCAGAATTAACAGGAAAAAGAATCCCGAGAGAAATGTTGATATTTTTTGGGATGCACGTGAAAAGAGCATCGCAAAGAGGATTATAGTTCTAATGCAAAATCCATCGGGATACATGAAAGCGCTGTCTGTGCGTCACGCTGCGCCGTCGTTGCGGTGAACGCACTTAACTAGTCACATTAACTCCTGCGTAACTCCAAGTGGAATGCATGTTTTCATCAATTTAAATAATTACGAAGGGAGGCAAAAAGGTAGAGCGACAATCTCTCAGGTGTTTACGTATTACAAAAAACTCTTTCAAATTTTTGTTCAATTTTTATAAATAGTGCAAAGACGCGCCGCAAACATGTTGATATTTTTTATAAAGACTGAGAAATTGACAAACAAAAAACTCAGGTTTCTTTTTCTCGTCAGCCAAATAATGTTTTTGGATGTAAAAAATATATTTATGTTGAGAATCAGTGGAAAAGGTTGTTGTCACGAGTGAAAGGGCTGAATTATCGAGTCGAAAGAGTTTTTTAATCACGGCCACATGGTCCATTGTGTCGAATTTTTAGAAGGATTTATTTTCTAATTTCAAACATGGATGTGTGTAGCCATGGATGTTGAGAATGAAATAATATGGCACGTAGAAGTAACACGAAGTTATAGAATACAGAAGTACACGGTTGTTCTGCAGTCCCGATTGCTCTTTCTCTTTCACGCCACACCGCGGGAGCCCCTAGATACATAAACAGGAAGCAGTGTGTCTCAGCGGGGGCTACAGCAAAGTTTTTCGTGCATGGTACATCCACGTATGTATAATGCGAGCGTACGCGTATGGTGCATCGTATAAAAGCGAAAAATAACCCAAATACGTCATAGAATAAAAATAAATATGTGAGACTGACGAATGGACGAGTGTGAGAAAGTCTCTCGAGATGAAAATGCCAAGAAATCTTTGAGATTTTACAGTTTACAGAACGAAGCAATGTACTCATAGAATGGGATTGCTGGACATATGCATATTGAATGTATCATTATTAGATCTTTTCCATGAAGCAAAACTTCGTTTGAATGTAAACTAAAAGGAAAAACAAATAAAATTTTGCTGCACCTCGTAAGCAGCTCGGATCCCACCATTTTTCCGCAACAATTTGACGATCACCACCATATGAACCTATCATTTGAAGATCCACCACCGTTTCTAGAAACATCTTGAATTTCCAATTTCCATTTATCACGCGTGTGTTCTCATGCCACCCACGATGAAGAGTCAACTACTTCAGAAGTTCACTACTTCTGTTGGTTGGGTTGCTTTCAGCGTTCGCGAGACAGGACCACCTAACATGCCGAATCTGACGCGAAGCATACGATGTACGAAGTGAGACTTTCCATCTACTTCACTCGTCGTTGTGTCGCAACTTGCTTTTTAAACTTATATTATTCTTGTTTGAATGTTTATTTTGCTTTGTTTCTTCGTCCCTCTCTTTTGAATGGAACCAAGTCAGTGTGATTTTGTCTCGCTCTATGGCAGCTCGACATGCCTAATCGTCGTGTTCGTCCGTCGACACTGACGACATTATCCAGCAGCATCTCTCACGGTTGTTCCGCGTGGCCTCCTTGAGGTCGGGAGTCTCACGATACCGCGAAGTCTCTGGCGCCTTTTCCTTACCATGACAGTGTGGTTTATGTCTGCTTCTACGTACCTGTGTATCTTTATTTTTCGTCTATATTTATACATACAAGTTCGGATTATTGTATATACACGAAGATGTATACGAGCGCATATACACGTGTATATACAGTGTTAACCAACGTTTTCCTGATCCCGATAGCTTGCCAAGAAGCTGGCCTCCGGACGTAGCTGTCATGAGGGAATCGAGGGAATCCACTGTACCATTCTGAGAACCCAGCACTCGTACCAACACCAACACGCCTACGTATTCACATGAGCACTATAGTTCTAAGTACCTTTTGAACCGCACCTTCTAAATAAGCACATACATATGTATGTATATTTGCTTTCGTACACTCGGGATTCAAACAGTACTCATACGTAATTTTCATTTTCGTGGAAAGAGAAGAAAGCCTTTGGTACCCATTTGCGTTGAAAATAACGCTGAATGGATTAAACTTCTGAGAAATTCGTATTCTAGGTATAGCATGCATTCAATTGGCCCTACAATTGATCAAAATTTTGATGAGTCAGACAAAATTTGGAGATGTCCACGGAAACGTATATTTTTCTCTAAAAGTTCAGGTTTCTTTTCCAGTTCATCACTGGTCACTTCATCGTCATCGTTATTTCGATAGAAAAAAAATTCGCTTTTATTTAAAAAAATATATTAATGAAGAAAGATAATCCCATAATCGCGATCCTTTCAAGGTGTTACAAAAAAAAATGATATAAAAATTAAAAAATGTTTGGAGTCAGATATGGAGCCATATCTGGTTTGGTTAAGTGACGTGAAATGCCTCACAACAACACGTGCAAAGATATAAACACACAAAAATAGGATTTGTCCTATTTTCGCAAAGGTTCAAAATCGTATAAAAATATAGGGATTGGAAGAAAAAAAAAAAACGTGGTAAAAAACGAAATTTTTATTGGTTTTTATTGAAGCGGGTAGTCCTGCAGGTTTATAGATATACGTACGAGCATCTACATAATGCGGAGTAGATATTGCTATGCTTTATATGTTCACGAGGGTACCGGAGTGCGAATGGAGCATGCACTTTGGGTGCACCGAGAGTCTCATCCGAATCTCGTTCTGTATTGCGAAGCGCGCAAGGACAAATTGCATCTGATGTTGAAGAGAAGACGACGATGACATCGTAGGAAGAAGAGATGATTTGTACGTGTGTGTATATATAAAATATATGGAGCAATATTCAGTGAGAGACCTCAAATTCCTTGAGGAACGGTGCATCGTACTACGAAGAGCACATAATCTTCGTGCTGAATTTTCCTCGTAGAGCATTCTCATCCCCAACCCTTTTATGCCCATCACGCAGTGTGCTGAGTCTCTGTGATTTCGTCCATCACTCTCACCCATTTTTATTTCATTTTATGTAGGACGTGTGTCCTGTCAATCGTGTACACGCAGAATATAATGCAATGAACGAGGCGGGAGTGCAAATCTCCGAAATGGATTTTTTTCTATCCCTCGTTATTTCCATATTTATATAATCTTCAATAGTATTAATAAAAAATAAATAAATAATGTGTAATGTACCCTCGCCGACGTATACTGACGTAAATTAATGATCGTAACGACTCCAGCATGGCATGAAAGGCATCATACGTCTGAAGTAATAATGCACTACAGCAAAATGCATTTATTCCCAAGACTCGGGCTATAACAAAAGCTATACGAGCGTGAGTCTACGCAATTTTGAAGAGTTCGCAACTTTATACAACAAAAGGACTTGGCACATTAGATTTTCGCAGTAAAGAAACTGTGGGCTACGGTTCTTCTTGGCAAGAAGTCGATATTGACATAGTTTCTGCATAAATCGTCGGCACATTTAAATTAAAATTCATTTATAGATATATGTATAGATCCATGAAGTACTTGCGACGTTGTCGTGCTTGACAAGGCTCAAGAAACTAGTAAGTCATGGGAAAAGTGAGTGATAGAATCCGAAGAACATATGCCTCCGAGCAGAGTTTCTTCGCGACGCCTGTCTGCCTGAGCGTTGTCACTACATAAGCGGTAGCGAGAAAACTAGAAGACAGAAGGAGGGAGAGGGGGAGATTTTAAACAGAAACGCGTTCTTCTCGTCCTCGTTTTTTTTTTTTTGCTTCCAGCCCACCGTCAATCTTTAGCTCTTCTTCATCGTCTTCTCTCTTCTCTTCTCGTTCATCTTCTTCCCCTTCTCCGTTTTCATCATCGTTGAGCGATCTTTATCTTCGTTCATCATTCACCAATTACACGAAATCTTGGCTGCAGGAGACGCAAGAGATAAGAGTCCAAGGAGCGTCACAACAACGCCATCTCTCCAATTAACCGGATTTATAATATCTTCGTTACGTTAGACCGTCATTAAAAGCTTGTCGAAAGAGAATGTCGGCGTGAGAATTCGTGAGGTGCAACGATGGAGTAATAAACCAAGACCCTAAATATCCGGCCTCTTATTTCTTCATCATAATTTCATGTTCCTTGGCCAAACTCATATTTTTATGGTTCAAACATATTTATAAAATGATGTTCATCAGGAAAATTGCATAATTCATATTCGACACGTTATTCAGGTTTTTTGGTTGAAGAAGTAAGAGGACTCTGACAAAAAAGATGACAGAGATAATGCCGAGAAAAGCTGGAAGCGTAATCATGGATGACAAGAAAAGGAGGCTGTCGCATCGAATCATCGACAACTAAACGGGCCGGTACCACTGGCCGGAAGGAATCATCGGACGATGAAATTGGTTATGATGGAAGCTATTTTAGGATTATGATGAGTCAATATAAAAACAACACTCATACGAACGAAGGATCAACCGTTTATCGAGTTTTTCAGCCCTTAGATTTTTTTTGGCGTCCTCATAACGAGACATTAGAAATTTCATAGGGATCGAGTCTCGAGTAAGCTTTTACAGATCACAAAACATTAGGTTTTGAAGACTCCTCAACCAGGTCCACCGGATTCATCTGGGATGGATTTTTCTTTTAAAGGACACTGCTCAGAAAGACGAAAAAGTGAGGATACGGTAAAAAAAAAATGAAAAAAAAAACCACAGCACAAAAAAATGGCTAAGATATATTTCATGATTGAAAACCAGTCAGGTTTGAGACAGTCTCGGAATAAAGTCGTATAGTCAATAAGTTCGAACCCATTTTCCATTTTCCGCGACTCTTTGCTCTTTATATTACGCTTTCGTCTTCTTCATGGGGCTTCCAGGATTACTGATATATGTCTCGCGTATACGAGAACGGAATCGGGGCGTATACTTTCGTTGATTCGTTGCTTCTCGATCCTGCGGTACGAAGAGACTCGGAGTCATTTCTTTCTCCCGGGGAAAACTCAACTTACGGCACGTCTCGACAATCCCATTGTCTTTTTTCTTCTGGATCCATACGTCTCTCGTGGGCTGAAGAAAACTTTGGTTGAATAAGGCGTACGAACCGCGCGTTTCTTTTTTACTCGTATATTGACGTGGTTCGTGTGTAGAAGATAAAAGTATATCCATAGCAATCGTGTATCAAAGTTGATACATCTGCGTAAAAGAACTGGGGTTTCAATTCGGAGTGTTGCTAACGGAGATCTCTTGAAACATTTGGTGAAAACAAAAAAACGAAATTTGTTTGGGAACGTAATTTGTTGCATGGGTGAAACGAAACAAATGAAAAATTAACATCGTTACTATAACCGGAAGAGCTGAATTTCTCTTTTTCAATGACAAACTTGAAACACTTAATTGATAACTCCGAAAAACTAACAGAAGCCACTTATTTACTCTTTCTATATTTTTAATCTCCCATGAAACATATATTTGCATTTGTGCCCATACCAACATGCACAACATTTTTGCTGTTTTTTTCAAAAATGTGTTGCGAGGCGTAGGAGTGTAAGAGATTGGATCGTATCATCAAAAACAGACTGAAGGGATGTCTGGTGAGAATCGTATATAACACGAAAATGAAAATGATGCGAGTTCCTTGCTGCGTGCCTCTAGGAGCTCTTGGAATTTCGCCTGCCAGAAGCTCGAAGAGCAGCATAGTTATCGTTGCGAAGGGCAAGAAGATTTGCATGTGCGGAATTTCCAACTTCCGGATAAGCAGCTGCTCCATTCCGAAACTTACCGTTTTGTATGATGGGTAATCAGCGTCGAGACAATAGAGAAAGGAAGGAGACAAAGTTGCAAAGAAAATTTCGTTGTTGAGGATGGCGCGAAAATGCAAAGTTACGTCATGGCGAAATACGAAAAGCAGATCGTTTTTGTGTATTAACGCAGGATATGCCAAGAGGTCCTTGTGTATTTTTATCAAAGTACAGTGTGGCTTAATCCATGGAATTTTGAATGCATCTTATGTTAAAAATTGATGCTACAAATGTATTATTTTTGGAAAATTAGACTCATGTGAACTCTCTGTGCCCCAATAACTGAAGAATGAACTCAAAACTAAGAAGAAAGAAGAACTAGAAAGGAAAAAAGAAATTCTTTTCATCGACATTCACACACTTCACATTCTTTAAAAATATTCCTGAAAACCGGCGAGTAAAATCCATCTGATAAAAGCAAAAATGTACTGTGCCAGGATGAATTTAGTGGCTTCTATTGACAAATGAAAAGAATCTTGCAGCATCGTTCGTAACGGTAAAATAAGAGTTTTCCACTTCTCGGGTTGAACTAAACAAAAACCATTCTACCCTCCACTCCAGTCGATTGTCCCATCGTTAGCTGAATAATAAAGGATAAAAATTGTGCGGGAAGAGCCACGGCAGACTATCATATTCTCACGACTCGATCGATAAAACTCGTTCTCAAAGTTAGCAGAAATATAGCTATCGTCAACGATCCATCATTACGGCGATACCATGTGCCATTTTCAACTGAAATGGAAACTCATATCGGGTTTCTCTGTAATCACAATTGCGCCTGGGTATAATAGAATTCTGTGGGAAACCGGGTCAACCGAAACAGGAAATTGTACAGGACGAAGTAACTTTTCAACCTTTCACAAAATTATCAAACATTTATGACGTATGAGCCCGAGGTTTACCCGTAAAAATGAATCTCAATTTTTTATCAGGTTATTAGAAGAAGAAAAAAACCAATATTTCGTATTCAAACGACTAGAAATGAAAACAAATAAAATTCAAAAGTTAAGCTACAGACAAAAAATCGTTAATGAAAACGTGTGGTTTTTTTTATCGAACCTGGAAAAATAACTGGAGTGAAATGTTATTCGTAGGAACGGCTCAGATTTCCTCATTTCCTTCCGTCTCAATTTTTGCAAATCCTTCACAGTTGTCACGAGAAAAACAAAAATAAATAAATCAATTTAACAAGTTCGACACCTCCAACCGAATGATGAGATCCATGGATTTGTCGCTCTGTATAGATTCAAATTAATTGGAAACTCTATACTCAAGTACGGCGTAGATTCTACTGTTTTAAAGGTACACCACAAAAAATAAAAAAACAAAGGGAGTGAGAGATATAAAGCGTTTGAGCACGATTCGCGAATAAAGTGAAACGGCTCCTTTGTGTTTCACGTACCTGAGATCCGTGCTGATAGGAACGTGTCTTTCATTACGTACAGATGCCCACGTATATTTTAATACAAAGTGTTAGGAGCTAGGAAGACAAACACAAAGTGAAAGGGAGAGAAAAAAATGGATAGAAGGGACAAAAAATGGCGAGGAAGCCGGCATTTTTTTTTATGTTGCGTTTTTTCTTAATATTTTGTCCGAGTTTCAGGTCGACGAGCACGAGACGGTTTCTTTATAGCTAACCCAAGCAGAAGCAGTGGTTCTACTGTGCACTGGATAAAGACTTTTTTGTGTCGTTTTCCATTGCACACATCACCGGACTTTTGCGTCCTCGTTTCCTTCATCTCGGCTCTCGTCCTCATCCCTTTCTATCTCTTTTCTTTCTAAATATAAATGCAACTAAAAAATCATCCTGCAACTGTATATGCTTCATAGGCAAGAAGCTTATTTTCTCTCTGACGTAACTTGAGCTTTTTTTTTACTGTGCATGTGCCGTTGTTACGATATTACCTTCAGCCCTTTTTTCTTTTCTGTTTTAGGTAAGTACTTGAGCGTCCAGAGGAAAATGAGGATGTGTCGAGACTCTGTACTCACTCTGTTCCTCTCTGTGTCTCTTTCTTTCTGTACCTTCGAACCGTCGTTGGAGAATAATCAACGATGCGGTTCATTGGCTTGCTTAAGCAACACGCAACGCCGTCGACGACACTCAAAGAGACCGTACGTGACACTCTTCTTTTCTGTAGTCTCAGTCATGCTGTTAGCCCCTTGTGACAATCACGGTAAGACAAATAAACCTACCCGTAGGTATTTTTCAAGCGACATAATGAAGAAAATTCAATGGAACAATGCAATCGCTGTAAACGACGGATAAGAAAAATAGGACGATTAAGGCAAATGTTTTAGATCGATGATCACTCGTAACAAAGGATTTTATGACTTAGATTTGATGCAAAGTTCATTTCGAGTCATAATTGGTAGCTTTCGTATTAAAATGTTTATTGCTGATAGATCGAAAGACAACGAGCCATGAAGAGTGGAGATGAACGCGACTGAAGGATGTAACTATTTCACAGCACGTCAATACAATGGCTCACTGACTCGGCGTATATCCGAGGCTAATTCGATTGATAAGGGATAACGGAGCGATTACCCGGGTTAACGAAGCTCCGGGGCTTACCGGTTTTATCGTCGTTTCATGGCAACAACTCGCGTACTCGCTTGATCGCGTGCTTTTCGGATATTTGCTGCTCTAAACTCAACAAAATCCCTTATTTATATCGACTTTTATCAATTTTATGAAATAAAATTGATAAAGAGATATGTCCATAAAAAATCGTTCGTAGATAAGGACGAAAATGAATAAAAGTTTTAAAAATTGTAAAAAGTTTTTTGTTTTGCATCGTCGACAATGCACATTGTTGACATTATTTTAGTCTTGTTTTTCCCGAATGGAAAACTGAGACAAGCCTTTCTTCTTATAAATTTTGGCCGATCAATAAGAAAAGTGAAAAAAGCCGCCCGGGGGATAAGGAAAATGGGAGAAAAGTCGAGAGTGTACTTTCACTAAGTCTGGAAGAAGAAACGTAAAAGATTGAAGGTTCAGGATGTGAGGAAGACCTGTCGGAACAGCAATTACGAGGTACTCGTCGAGTCTATCAGGCGTCAAACTATTAACTTGCCTGGGCGCTGAGTCCACTTTCCTCCGTATATCTGGCATATACATAGCATGCACCAAGATGTTCTTGTACCACTCATTCTTGTTGAAACTTTCTCAATGGCGAGAGCGCAAAGAATCGAGAAAAAGAGAGGAAGACAGAAAAGGAGAGAATATCGGACAGCGATCTCTGAGCGCTACTTGTCTTCCTTCTTTCGCGGATATTCTCAAAGGCCCTTCGCAAATTGAACTCTTTATTAATCTGCTCGAGACGATAGTCATTGAGAATGAACTCTTAACACTTTTAACGTTATGGATCAGAAAAAAAAGGATTTTCAGTATGAAAGATTCTATTAAAAAGTTAAAAAATAATCACATCAATCAAATTCCTAGCCATATTTTATGAAAATATAAAGGTTGGATGGAACAATAGCAAAAGCAATATATTTTGCCTGACCATAATGACACAAATCATGTATATATAGACCAATGACCTCATTATTCTAGTAAACCACGATCATGGAGACGTTGTTTCGCTATGTTTTCTCGAGGTTAATATGGACTGAGTATATGAGATCCTACTTATGCCCAACTACGGCTAGATCAAGCCCTCAAAGGCTAGATATGAAATCAGAACGAATGGCAAAACACATCGAGGATATGTTGGTTGATTTTGCATACACTTTAATGACTATCATTACTGACAATCACTTGAGATGATACTCTGAAAAGTAGGAGCATCAATATATCCATATATTATACGTATATAGATATAATATAAAATATATATGAGCATATAATCTTCAAAAGGTTGATGGAGTCACGCAGTAGCTTCCGGGCTATTATCTCGACTCGGGTCGACCTCGTGCATGCCACGTATACGGTTTTACCAGCAAAACTTATGAGATGTACCATTATTATTTTTCTTATTATTCTTCTTATTATTATTACCATTATTAACATTATAAAATTTAGAAAAAAGATTACTACGGGACACGCGCAACGCAGGTTCAATTCACGAGCATCGTAATCCGCGTTCCACAAGACAGATGAGAAAAGCTAAGTCGGCCTCGTATGCCAATATGAAATCAATAAATCGCTTTTTTTCAATCACGAGTTGAAGAATAATGATTCTTATGAACTTTTGAAACATTTTTTCATAATCTGTATCGAATTTCAGAACATTCACAACCGATTATTCAAGCGCCGAGCGGAATTCATTAATGTCTATGAAACCAATGCAGAAAGGGATTCTGTTCACTGTTCCAGAATGAAGGACGATTTTGAACGTTGGACGATTTCCACTGTGCAAAATGTAACTTTTCATGAAAAAAAAAAAATACCTTGTACATACGGTAAATTTCAATCGATTTGGTCACGAAAATTTACATTCTGCACAACAAAAGTTTTCCAATGTCAAAGTCTCACCCTAATCGGCCTAATCCCATACTGGAACAGTATAATTTGTAAAATTTAATCATCTCTCTGTAAATGACAAGTAGTTTACTGAAGATACAATCTAGATGTTTGAGTGTGAGTTTAGGCGGAAATTGTTGTGACCATAAATTACTATACTATCAATATATATGATTGCGATGTTTCTGAACGGCAAAGCCTGTCCCATGAAGAGTGAAAATAAGTGGTCAATGGAACCCTGGTACAATAACGCCGAGTGAGGTCCATCGGCGAGGCATTGATAGCCTTGATCATCTGAGTGGAAACTGCAAACCTAAATGTTAACATGTATGTGTACATTAACATTGGATGAACATATATATGTAAATGTTTAACTGCATTCAGTAGTTAAAGAGGAATAAGGGCCAGTGGAAGAGCACATAGACGATGGTCTTGCGATACACTCGAGAGTTAATTGAATTCCGAGCGTTGCGGGAGTAAGTTCGAGTCCCTACCGCGTTTACTTAAATCACAGAGCTCTTAGCCCGTGAGTGGAAAAGCAGGGTTGGAAGAGCCAAGAAGTGGCGAGTGAGACAGAGTGCAGACGGGAGGGTTGGGTGGAAAGAGAGGAGAGCGGAGAGAGTTGGAAAAGGCAAGATTCTGAGCGTGTTGGGAATCGTTTTACATCAAGAGGCCACTCTATCCTTCTCTCTTTCTCTCTCTCTCTCTCTCTCTCTCTCTCTCTCTCTCTCTCTCTCTCTTATCATCCTCTGCAACGATCGATCAGCTTCTCTCGGCGTCGAATCGTTTCAATTTGTACGTTCTTATTAAAACGTTCGATGAGGTGTACATGTATATTGGCGAAATGGAAAGCGTGCCCTCGCTCGCCTTACCAGCAGCATAGCCTGTAATAATAATCGGCATCACCTTGTAATTTACTCGACTTTAATGATCGTCCCTTGTGGATACGAGGCAACCTATGGAAGATCCAGGCAAAGAAGTAAAAGAGGGAGAATGAGCGGAGATTAATTCGGTGAAAACCTTTGCTTGGCGTGCGCGGAAGCCACATATATCCTTCCAATATGTGTACCTGTATAGACATATATATTTTATATGTATAAACTTAGATCCGTGCTTTTTCTGAGCCTCGATCTATAGTGAAAGTCAAGCCATACAGCTTAATGTAGCCGTCTCGCAGTACCGAACGTTCCCGCGACCGATCAGTGCTTGTCCCCCTAACGATTAATTCTACCTGCCAAGATTACACGTAATAACCCCCCGGAATACCCAGCAAACTATCAGATCGTTGCCTCTTCTTTATTCAGACTTTTTTTTACTCTGTTCATTTCTCCTGTTTTTATCAAATTCTTGCTACAGATCTTGAGACTAAACTCGTACATAATGAGCTCGCTATCCATGTGATTTGAAGACTTATCAACCTCACGTCGTGATACGCTGGAATGATTAAAATTCCTTGCGCCCCGGCACTGTATGCCGCAGTTTAAAAAATTTAGAACGTTTTTATTTATCAGTCAAACTCTAATTAAACGAGTATTACTGTCGAGGTGAAAATAAATTGCATTCGAAACCCTGAAAACCACTGTTTCTCAAAGTCTCAAGGACTCAACAAATTTGATCATCTTAGAGACACGGACGTTTCGAAGTTCATACTATTCCGAATCCAGATACCTCTTGAGAACTTGGTGAAATGTTAGGATAGCCTCAAAGATGAGGGTTTTAGTTAACTGAAGATGCAGAGTTCGTGAGAATAAGCTGTTTGCTATTCCGAGAAGGCATCTTAAGATTATCTCGTAGTTTGAGCACGTGTTTTTCAATAAACTAAATAGATGTTTACATCGTTTGTGGTCGAGGCTCCTTCATTTCATCGTTCAACCATAATTCGATCAATATAATGACAAGTTATTTCATTGATGCATTAATCAATATAACTTTGGGTCATGAGAATAGCTTTTTATTAACCCAGTGGGACGACCGTAATTTAACATGTTCCTGGAACCTCGTGGTAGCAGGTACGTGTCTTGGACTCACACAAACGTCAGTGCAACTGACATTTCATGGACGGGTGACGAACTTAATGTTACTAATCTCACGCCACGGGCGACTACCTAACCGAGATGTTTACACTCTCTGTGTTCCTGTATACGACGTTCTACTGAGTTTGTGGACCACCAGATTGCGTACACAAGACGAAGGAGAGAATGTGCATATTGGTGGTTAACATGCACATACGTATACACACACGTGCTCACAAACACCAGACACTCTCGAGTTGACGAGTCGTCTTTCCCGAGAGAGACCCCTTTAGATAGCTATATGCGGCATATGTTATTTTGGTGCACAGCTAGACGTCTAACTCCGCTCACTCCAAATTGGCATATAGAGACGTTTCTCCAAAGTTCTGGCGCTTGGACCGTGCAAGTCAATTTGAACAGCAGAAATAATTGATTTAACTCTTCGAATAATTATATAAACGCAACACCCAACACGTGCCAAAATAAAAACACTTTTAGGCTTGTAATTGCAATCTGGCGGATATTTCTATCAGTTTTTCTCTTTCAATTTCAAAATATCATTTGCCGCCAATTCACGTCACTGCAGCACAAAAAAAAACATGTTCATTTGTCGATTTTCGTAATCAAAACTTTTATTTGGCTTTTTTAATCATTTGCTTGATTTAAAACATTTATCCAGTCAAGCAAATGGTTATGGAGAATATATCTATATAAAATATTATTTCACGACTCTGTATAATGAGGAAAGACAACAAATCACCGGTGCAACCAACGAAATGTTTGATTATTGGCTATTCTTTCAAGGATTTCGTTAAGTAGGATGCAATTTATCTTAAATCTACAACAGCTGTACGTGCACCGCGATCCTCTGACTCTTTGAATGAAAATTTTCTTTTCAGGTCAAAGATTCCTTATCAAGAGATACAATATATATATGTGTACATAGTGTCTTGAGAAGAAACACAAAGTAGGTTAAGAAAAATAAACGATATATATGTGGACAAGTACACATTGGAAGATGCTGGTCAGCGGAATGGAGCTACTTTTTTTTACGTCCTGGATTTTCAGGAGAAAAGAGTGGGTAATCATTCTATATACCCTAAAGCTATCCAAGAGAAGTTCGGCTCGTGTTCACCTATTGCGCTACTCCGTGTTTTCCCGGTGGTGGCGCTGCAGCTGAGTCGGTTGGAGAAATAGGGGGGAGGAGATGGAGGGGTGCTAGGGTCGGTCGGAAGCTATCCGGTATCCTCGGAAGAAGTTGAGATACAAGTCCGATAAGTGAGAGACGCTTAAGCGAAGCGGAACGGGGATTATCCGAAAGTCCTCCTTGCGAATCCCACGGGATCTCCTCTCGTCTTCACTGGTTCTCGCGCGAGCGCGTCCTCTTGCGTCGTCCACCCGCTTCGAGCCCGTAAACGAGAGGGAGTAGTGAGAAACCGTTCCAGAAAGAAAGAGAAAAACACAGAGAAAGGCGACGATAGAGGGAGAAAGAGCGAGCGAGCGAGCGAGAGAGGGAGAGAGAGGGATAAATGGACGGAGAAATTGGGATGGTTAGAGGAGGAACGAAAATCTCTCATCGAATCTTTTTCTCTTGCAGTCGAGATACCAGTAAACACCACTCTCACTGGTGTGTTGCGAGAGCTTCCGAATCGCTTCACCTGTAAGTGCTCACTCGTGTCTATTCGATCAGGAGAGATCAGTTCTCCTCTCGTGCCAATTGATTGAGAATCCCAGTGAGTAAGTTCAGGACGAGTCACGCAAATAAGCGCGGTTGCAAAATTGCTTGAGATTGAGAAATCCCCGCATGTTCCGAATGAATACAAACTGTTTATTGGGTAACGTTGTGCCTTAAAACGTCGTATGAGGAGCGGAAGAACTCTCTATCAACGATAATTAATACGTACCCACAGTGACTTCTTCGATATGCAAGCAAAAAGATCGATCACGTGTGCATGTCCTCTGCGCCGTTTAAGCAATGAATGTGAAATGAAAAATGAGAATAACCTCGTTTTCTTAGCTCGCGGTCAAGAAACCCAAAACTAGGTCACAAAAACACTTAAACCAATGAGAATGACTTGTGCAGAACGAGGTCTCTGGCCCTGTGTCTTCTTGATATTGCGGAGTTGGGTTATATATCATTGGGTTATGTAGTAGGGATGAGGGACTGAATAGTGAGGTAAAGAGGTGAAGAGGGTTTAGAAACGTGATGGCAGCTGTGTGTCGTGTGGATCGATCGGTACCCGCATTGTTTCTCAGCCGAGTTTTCTACATCGCTGTAACTCTACCCTCTCCCAGCTATCTTTCTCTTCTTCCGAGTCTTTCACCCTTTCGTTCCTTTCTCTCTGTCTCTCTCCGTCCGTTTCATTATGATCGTATCAATTTGTCGCATACGGACATCCCTTCATAAACGTCAGAATGTTGGACGTGGAATCTAGGCGGATGAGGTGTATAGAAGGTCGAAGAGGAGCCAGACTTGCGGGGGTGGGATATAAGGTGATCGAGACGTCGTGGGGTGAATGAGCCAGGTCATGAAGAAAAGAGACGTGCGATGGAATCGCAAGGGGCACGAAGGGGGATGGCAGTCGGGGGTGAATGAGGTGCGGGTGAAGAGGACCCAAGAACTAGCAGAGAGACACTGCTGAGACAGCGCAATGCCGCGAAGCGTGGGTCGCTAACCACGCCGAACAAATTTACCACGTTGCAGATCTTTAAGTGCGGCCTCGAGATCTTGAGGTTCTCTTGGCCACATACATACGTCTGTATGTGTATGTACTTCTATATAAATATATACATTGCTTTACTATACGAGTTCAACGAGTTCTAGAATATCCGGTAATAAAGACCAGTCGCATTGGGACAGAAAACACACATGACAATTACAGCCTTTTTCGTCACGATTTAACGACCTCGTATACCCGTTAATGAAAATGCCAGATCACATATATTACTTCCATAAGAACTCCGCAATTTCCAGCTCAATTCATGTTTTTATTTTCTATAAACAGCACAAGGAAACCTAAAAGCTTAAAAAATCCCACTAATCAATATGGATAAGCAAATTAATTGAATTAAAAATTCAAAGAATAGCGATTGATGGCTCAAAACTCTCGTCTCTTGTTGCCCTTTACACTCTTAGCCCGTTGAAACCCGTGACAAAAGATGACCTGCACGCTTGACCCAATTAGTTCTTTGTTTTCTTTACGATCGATCACCCGACCTCTTCTACTAGCACTAAAAAAACATCATAGGAAAAATAATTAGCGGTTGGCTAGAGGCATTGTTTCGATTCTCTACGTGCATACAAGTTTGCTAATGAAGGATCTAAAATAATATGAAACATGAGCTGAGGCCACATGCGCTGACGATATCGACAATTAACCGGGTCGAGGTGGGTCGTCATAAAAAACTTAATATCTGGTTTCCAACGAAGATGCGTATAGGAAATAAAGACCTATATTCACGGAGAACTTTTTTCATTTTACTAACGCACAGAAACATTATTCCCGTATTATCGGAAAATCAATTTCATAACCAAAATTCTGTATGCAATGGGTAATCAAAAAAATTCGATTAGTGTAAAACGTCTTTTATTTACAACGATTTCATTTATTCTTTTGTCTAAAAAAAAACCACATTTTTTGAAAAATCATATTAAAAAATCTAATCACACGAATTTAAAAAAATATTCGCGTTTTTCATGCTCGTCCGAATTAATTTAACATGTGAAAAGTGTGCTGCGACCGTTCCAACGTAAATTGAACGTCCCTCAGATTCTCTGGTTTGCACTGTCCGTCAAAAAGAACTCAATTGGTCAATTAATTCTGCGGAGCCTTTTCGTCACAAGTTATATAGATATTCGGACATATATTCAAAGGCAAACCTACGCTACATGTGCACAAGATATCTATGGAAAAATGAGAGAAAAAATAGTCAGAACTGCCGTTGCCGTTTTATCCAACGGGACACACATTGCCGTGTGCATCCACCACCACCAGGTGTATTTCTTATTGGCAATAGGCGTACAGCAAAAAGCGCTATTAAAATTCTGTGAAATACAAGGCGAGATGCGTTCGGATATCTCGTGAGATTCGTAGAGGAAACATTCGCAGAGTATACAGTGTATTAATTAACCAACATCTGGTTGCCAGTGGGTATGTTATCGTTGATTAAAACAAAAACAAAAGCACCATAGCAGAAAAACACAATTATATGTGTACGTATATTCTTTAGATACTTTTTTTTGGTGCACACGTATATGCTATGTGCAATAAAAGCACTGAAAGTGTAGAATATATCGAGGACTCGAGTGGCGAGGAGAAAAAAACAAGAGAAACTCGTTCGTTTTTTTTTTTTTTTTGCAATTGCCACAAAAGAACTCTTCGGTCTGCAATAGCGATGCCGGTCGGATTCGACAAAGCTCTCGACATTTAGCTACACGTATATACACATACATGAGTATATGTTCATATATATATGTATATACATGTGATAAATATGTACGTGTGTGATAGTTCAGTATGCGCTATGCGGGATGCATACCGGAAACGCTTTTCTAAAGCTCAGAGTGTCGATCGCCGAACTGGTCGAATCGACATTGCGATGCAGGTGAATCGTAGTGTGGGACGGGCAGATTTTTGCGAATGCTACGATCGAGCCCCGACCACCCCCTCGACGACTAGACTGGAAGGGGAGAATGTGCGAGAGGATAAAAGATTTGGAAAAAAAAAGAAACAAAAAACGAACGAAAATCCGAAAAAATAAAAAAGAGTGTGTTCGGTCGGGCCTGTATTCTACACCACCTCGTGTCCAGTCGCCCGCAACTCTGTTCTCCAACCCCTTTTTATCCAATCCCCAATCTAACTCTCGGACGGATAATTCTGTGAACTACCCTCGAATCCTGCTTCCACGAATATGGAGAAGAAAAATCCGCTTCAATATCAACTCCGTTGTAACAAGCGAAAGGGCCTTATCCTCGACTTTATGGCGTCGCGCCCTCTAACAATTGTCCTCCTGATACGAGAACTCGTATTTTAATCCGCTCAAACGGTCCGCTTTTTCATTCTTTTTCTTGCCAATGTTTTTCAGTATAATATTGTTTTTCTCTATATGTTTTTTTTTTCTTCTTTTCGGCATTAGTTTTATCGGCGATCGCTTTTCAATGAAATCTTTTTGCGTCCCTTTGAACAGCTGGCAACTTTTTTTACGTTATTTTTACTGCATATGCGCTAGTTTTACGTTCAAAAATTGCTCGAATCGTCGCGTCTGTGATCATCAGGTTGATCGAAATATATAGCGACGCTCTATATTTGCACCGGTTTCAATCTGGTGTTTATATAAAACAATTTTCACTGGGTTAATTGCATTTCATTCTGATGCCTGTAAGAACCACTAGGGCATCCATTCACTTGTTTATGTAATAAATTAAAAGGAGGATGAAAAAGGATGTCGGAAGGAAGACATGTTCGATCCGCGTTTCGTCATTATTGAGTCGGCGTTTCGCGTTACTCACGCTTCCTAGAAAAAGCCATTAGAGAGTGAAGCGCCACCGCCGTTCCTCTCTTCCGTGGACAGGCGAGACTTTGGCTGGCATTTACGGAAGTTTTTAGCCACAGTGACGAGAGGGAGTAAGAAAATGAAAGAGAAAGATAAAGAGAGCGGGGGAGCAAGAGAAAAAGAGAAGAAAGGATGAGGAAAAGCCTTCTGTCTGCGGTACTCTTGGGCCTTCGTTCCAAGCAAATTGGCTCCAAAAGTCCAGAAAAATGCTCGAGAGCCATTAGCCCCCGTGGTCCAGAACATCACAGCTCGATATTTCAAGCATGATGTTGGCACTTTCAGTTCACCAAATTGCACTACCGCACAATTGTAATGCCAAGCTTTTCAGCGACATTCTTTTTTCGCACAAAAAGTTTACAGTATTCGTAAGAAGCACGGAGAAAAGGGGGAGAAAAGAAAACACGTATTAATCTTTCTACGAAGTGACTTTAATAAGCAGCTTGTACTAAGATCCAAATGATCGATCGAAGGCTGAAGTTTGCTAAAGCTTTTATATTCTTTATATATTTAGCTTTTTGTATTCGAACATGAATGGAAGCTTGAACAATCAAATTCATCAAGCTTTGTCTTAGAGGTTTGAATTGTGTTTGCATTGGACTAAATTTCCGATGAAAAAAATGAAAATACCAAGTTCTTCACAAATATTTAGTTACCAATTCGTAAATAAAAAACATTCACTGAACAATGAAGAATTTTTTTTTTTAATTTCTTTATTTTGAATTGATCCATTTTCAACCTGCTGGCAAGTCTTATTTTTCACAGTGTTCCCGAATTGCAGATCTATAATTTGTTCGAGATATTCTAGCCTCACGATTAATGCATACGATTGAGCAATATATTTTGCGTTTACATCCCATTGACTTGAAATTTCATACTTTCGAGTTTTTCGGGTCGATGATTACAAATCTTAATATACTTGGAATTAGGATAATCGAAACAATTGTTTTTTAATTTTTTTAAACAAAAACCAAAGCTTCTCAGTTCTTTAGTGAATTCTGTTAGTAAAAAAATGCCACATTCATTGATTTTTCAGATTAAAACAGAAATAGGTTAGACAAGGCAAATCTTAATATGGCTTTATGTTATAATTAGTCACCGAACTACAATCGAAATCATTGTGACGCTAGAATAACCTCAATATTCCTTTGATTTTTTGAGTTTGGTACTTAAAAGTGAAGTCAGCATATATTCAGTGCGGAATTATCAAGATGTGAAAGAGGCATCAAAGCAAACGGTATATCTATTTGAACATATGTATGTGTCTTCTGCACTCTAATATATAAAAATGTATACATTGAATGTACCCAGAGAAGAAGCATTAAAAAAAAGCTCGGCACCCGAGTCTAACGACGCTGCTCGTTAGTTCCGGACAATTCGGTTTGTTTTTCCGTTCTTTTTTTCTATCTTGTTGCAAGCCCTGCACAAACACGACCCACAGATCGCACGCCGGATTTGCGGATAAACTATCGTGCCGAGAGATAAAGGGACCGCTAATAGACAGCAAATTGGATCGTGTGGCGCCACTAATTTCGCGCGCAAGCCACCGGAGTGGATTTATTTTTGGAATATTCGTTTACTCCATTTTTTTAAATTTTATAACCTTGTAACTCGTCTATTTTTTTTTCTCGAATTCTGGTACAGAAAAATCTACAGATTTAATTTAATGGTTAAACTTTCCGATCCACAGTTTTGTATTCGTTTATAAAAATCATATTTACGAAAAGTTTAAATCGTTTTGACGGTGCTGAAGAAAGTGAAAAAATAGTTTCTAATCGAATGTGCACTGAGAAAGGAATGTCATGGTGTTCGCGACCGATCTTCACTACACTATTAAACTTAATATATATGTATATGTAATTTCTTAAAGAGGGCAGATGGAACGAAGAAGGGGAACGAGGTAAACGTGTTCGCGAAATCGCTGAATTGACGTCTCCCACGACGTTACTCGATCTCTTTCTCTCTCTCTCTATCTTTTTCTCTTTCTCCGGTCTCATCGCTGGGTGTTCCGAGTGCTCAGAGCTCCCAAGGATAGGGTAGAGTGCGCGATGCCACGTCGAGATCGCATTTTGAACCGAACGAGAATTCAATATCTCTGCAGCAGAGACTCTCCTGGTCTCTTTCTTTCTCGTTCAGTGCTCACAGTAACACAGCGAGAGAGGCTCATTCTCAAAGTACATTCGCATAAATAGCTGCACACCGAAAAGGGAAAAAGATAGAGAAGAAGAAGAAGAAGAAGAAGAAGAAGAAGAAAGAATAAGAGCAAAAATCTAGAGAAAGAAAGAAGTTACATGGCTTTCCCAATACAGTATATTCACACTCGTGCAAACCTCACAATGCAAGGATTTCAAAGTGTGCGAATGAGAGTGGATACACAACATCCACCAATAAGAAAGAGAGCGTGAATGCATTTTGCTAAATTGTATTCGAGTACAATGGAAGAATGTGTGAAACATCAGAAAAATGAAATTTAATGATTTTTCACACTCGTCAAATTGCAACAATGATGCGAAGTGTGTAGGAAATTCTTTTCCTCGAAGAAGAGGAATAAAAATTGATGTAATTCAGGAAACGAAACCTTCTTCGGATATAATTATGACCAAATAATTATAGTTCAAAACTACCAGATTGCATTTCAATTAAAAGAAGTTTATTAAATAATTAAAAATTACATTTTTGTTTTCAAAACATGAGCACACAATTATAACAAATAGTCAACACAGTTTAAAAAATCGAAATTCGTAATGTCATCCAAAAGCATCCAAAGGCTCCGATAATAGTTTCACTTTCGTTCAAATAAAAGGAATAAACAACAAGAATAAAAATTAAGCTCGAAAAACAATATTTCCAGCCAATGTTTTTTCTGGACGGTTCTAAACAGCGTTGTTCTTCGTTACACCAGCATAGCACGGTATTCGAAAGGTATGAAAACGCTCGAGCATTTTTGAAGATTATTTCGTGCATTTCGATGGAACATAAAAACAAAATTCGATATCTGGTCACTCCAAACGCTGTTGATGATCCTTCGGGTGGTGAATTGTCGAGTGAGAGTGGACTCAGTGAGAGAGGAGAGTTTGGAGAGGCGAGATCATGGCGCAAAGCACGAAGTATGGGCGCACAAAGCATGTTCAAAACTCACTGCTCCACGTCGACGGGACATCCATCACGGATAATATCGTCCTCTCTCGTATGTACCCGCCTGCCAGTGGAGCTACCATAATAGGACAGGATATGTGTGCAGAAAACACATGGTAGAATACGAGAGGAGAATCTTTCTATATGTTATTTCTTTTTTTTCTGTGTCCTTTTTTTCACTACTCTTCTTTCTCTCGCTCTAGCTGTCTTCGTTCTTTTTTAAAATATTATTTCTATATGTTTGTGTATATCTATTTATTTATCGTGAAGATTGACATAACACGAACGTACGAATAGAACAAGACAAGGATAATACAGGAAGAAAGATATAGCGAGGAAGAGAGAAACGGAAAGAGAGACAGAGAACAGTTCATTGAAGGACTCACGTCAAAGCCAGGAGACAGCCATCAATAGGCTGAATCGTTGTGATGCATAATCTCATTTCGATGCACTACAAACTGCACCGAACAAGTGCAAGCTCTAACAAAAAAAAACCTGAGCAAATAAATTAGTTTACCGGTTCACCTTTCGATGAAAATCATTAAATTTTTAGTACTTATTACATTTCTGTCGCATCAAAATTGCCTTATGGGTGCTATATATGTATACACTCCAATTGAATTAAATTTATTCCTAAATTCAATTAACTGCCTAGAACTAAAAGTCTAGATATTGGATAAACAATGAGGCGAATAAATGCGTTAATTATCCGGGTCGATGAGGTATGCAGCTTCCGTAAATTTTATAACATTCCATCTGCCGTATCGGACTACCTCTAATTTTCTTCAAGGAGTCATTTACACCTCCAATTACATTGAAAAATTTTCAATTAAGGATGTGAGATCAGATCGCTTGTTGGGTTAAAGGGTGTGAGAGAAATAAGAGAAATATAGAAATGATAAAAAATTCGCAATAAATTATTTTTAAGGGGATATTTCGCATCGGGGTACGGCATTGCTTGCATTTTCTCCTCCCGCTCTCCACTCTCGTATTTTTATTTTCTATAAAATGAAAAGCAAGGGAGTATACGTTGGAGAAATTGCGAGGAATTCAGAATTCGATATTGGTTGACTGTGGAGTTGAATGAAGCAAGAGAAGAAGGAATGAACGAGGATGAGAAGAGATCAGGAAGATTGAGAGACGTCCTATATATCCGGAGGCACCCGTACTGTGGCTTTATACAGGGGTCGATAGCAACCTCGTGTTTCACTGTGCCAATGTCCTAAGACTACGGCATACTCAATAATATATAACACCCAATGGGTACAATTATTGACTAAAAATCAATGATTGGCCATTTGGAGAATAATCACTCAGGAACGTTATTGAATTACGAATAATTGGCAGCCGCAGTGAGATGAACCGGCAAATAAATTGCAAAATTGAGTTATTTTAGACTTATTTGCGGAAGAATTATTCGAAAGAAGTAGTGAACAATTGTAACAAATTTAGCAAAAAAGTATCCAAAGATATAAAATCTCAATGAGAGCTGAATAGGATTTCGATCGATGTTGATGGAGAAGAACTGAAAGCTGCGTGTTTAATTGAATTGAAAGCAAACCTTGCGAATTTCTAAAAATTTATTCAGCTTCCTCCAAAAGGGGAATGGCCGTTCTACTCAAGTTTTAAAGCTGTAGTTAAACAAGTGTGTACGCATAAAATGGTGGTGTTGGTTGGCCGATAATAGACGATCGATCTAATGGGTTTCGTACATCCCCGTAGACGAAGACAATCTCCTCATGTTCAAGAGGAATCCCGCGAGCGTGAGAGCAACTCTCCTTCAGTATATCCCACACATTTAGTCCTCAGACACTCGAGCACACCAACGTATATTATGTTATATAAATATATATTGACTGATGGTAAAGAAAAGGTCTCAACGTGCACAATTTTCTCGGTACTGTAATGGGAGGAAGGCCACTTGCCATCGTTCGACGTGGAAAGATGAGGATGTGTATGAGCAGGTCAAGTTGGTAAGTGTAAGGAGAGTAGAAAGATCGGTGAACAGAGTGAGATTATTCGAAGAAGATTCATGGAGACGCTGCGTGAGAGTAAAAGTAATCTCGTTCTTTCTAGGTTAAGTGCAAAATGGAATTCGTTGAATTTAACGTGCTGTATGATGGCGATTGTAGCCCACACATTATTGAACGAAGCTCAGTCATTTCATGTCGCTCATAAAGGATGCGAAAAAAAAATGAATAAATATAGATTATACATCAAGCAATAAACTTTATTTGGCATTCTATTTGTTTATAACGAGTGAATCTTGAGTGAAGTGGGGAGCGTCTTATAGATTTTTGTACGTTGTAACCAAAGCTGTTGAGATTTTTCTTTTTTTTTATCTGTAATTTTGATTTTTTTTTCTGGCTATAAACATATGACTGAGCACAACATTCAATCAAAATGGTTCGTACGAGATTTCTCGAAAAATTCCATTCTCAACGAATAATCCAGAAAGAGGCAAAAGGAATCACTGACTTGT
Organism: Campoletis sonorensis; assembly: GCA_013761285.1. Classification (NCBI taxonomy): domain Eukaryota; kingdom Metazoa; phylum Arthropoda; class Insecta; order Hymenoptera; family Ichneumonidae; genus Campoletis; species Campoletis sonorensis. The sequence goes on from JACEOJ010000144.1 coordinate 610,944, forward strand.
TCCTTACCTTTTTTGCCACGTTTGCGAACTTGTAAAACAAAAGTATACGTCAGCGTCTTTGACGCGATTACATTTCGTTCGAGCGTTGAGACAAGGAAAGAAGAATTATGTATAAATTCACTTGATCTTTATTCGGAACAAGCGGCAGTAACGAGAAAATTAATTCGACTGTGAGAAAGAAATGAATGGACCTGAATGATTTGGATCTTTTTGGCTACGACAAAGATCCAAGAAGGTCATGTTTAATGCCACAATGATGGACTTCAGATGAAGATCTTTCCCCATCTTTTTTTCGACTTTTTTCCTCCCTGTTTCTCTATCTCTTGGAGTCGTTTTTCCTCACTCTCTCAGTCAATACCTACACGTATGTTTTTTTTTATTTTCAATGATCCTGGGCAAGAGTCTCATGGTTCGAAAAGTCACATCATTAATTATAGAGACAAGGACTAAGGGTCCCTGCCCACGAATACTCAATGTGACACGTGAGGTGGACGAGTTCAATATACAGAAGATCGAGCGCGCGGGTGAAAATAAGACGGAATGATGAAGAAAGTGAGAAAGAGTGAAAAAGGGGAGAAGCAGAGACGCCCTTTTCCCTTTTTCACGCAACTGCGAGATCTCGATAACGCTCGTCGCACAATACGAGCCACGTACGAATCCGCTTCTCTGGGCCGAACTACGTGATTCGAATATACGGAGTAAAACGGGCGATGGGAAAAACAAAAACAACGAAACGGGAGAAAAAAAGGAAGGAAGAAGTGAAAGAAATAAAAAAGAAATGGGGTGTGCAAGTTGCCGGTAGGGTCAGGAAGCGTGGCACGGGAAAGGGACATTTCTTGAAAATCGTGAAATGTACATCTCTTTTCACTGTGGCTTTTCTTATGGTTCCCGGTAGCAATGTAGAAAAAGTACCAACGTTCGATCTCGAACGTACACGTTTTTCCTAATATCCATACATACATATAAACATGCATGCACGGCTGAGCGGAAAAAAAGTATCGAGCATTGCAAGGAAACGTTGCGAAAGGTGTACGAATCACAGAAAAGAGAAAAAGACGTATATATATACCGAGGCTAAACGTTGTCTGTAGGCAATGCACTGCGAGATTCTCTTCTCCGATATACGTTCACTTGTTTCGTTGGCCTCCTGCAACACGATGTGTGCTGCAAACTCTCCTATATTTCTAGCTGCTTCATGCATACGACACTCTATCCTTCTATCTACACGTATACACGTTACAGAGAAATCAGAGGATAGAAGATGAAAGCGGGATAAAAATATAGAAAAAAGATAAAAATATTGAAAACGCAGAAAGGAGGAAGGTGCATTTCTCGACAAACGGTTTCCTGCATTCCAAGCAAATATTGGTGCCGTCTTATTTCCGAATCACGTCAGAAGTTGTTTTCTCACACAGTCTTCTGAGGCAAATATGCAATAACTCGTTATTAAAAAAAAACTGTAAATCCTTTCTATAGAATATGGAAATTTACAATATTTCCAGAATTCTAGATTTAGTCTGGGCCTTTAGAAAAGTACACTGGGGAATTTACAACGATCACTGCTTCTCAAAATCGATTATCATTGTCGAAATGACTCAGCCCGAAAGCAAAGGTTGCTGAATTATTATTTTTAAATGATTCCTACTCGTACTTTTTCAAGAAATAACGAACGCCTCGAAGCAAATTATTCTTAATTTCGATTTATTGATTATTGCCTTTATCAATTTCCACGAGGAAATACCTCCCATGGTTTTTTTTTCAACGTACATCAAGATATAAATTTGCTCAAACGAATACACAATCTTAATTCAACGTATATGTATAGACGTAAACGCGTGCACCAACCCACGATTTTAGTTTAATCTTATTATAGCTTAGCATGGCAGTATCTGGCAAGCCTCTCATCCATGTAAGCCCAGTCATTTAATAGCTACCGCACGCGGAAGCGTATTATGCACCGGTGAAGACTCTGTGTGTTGCATTATACAAGAATATGGTGAAGATGGCCAGAGGTTTAGTAAATCGGGAAAGAGGCGATGAAAGGTATAGAAGAAAGAGGAAAGAAAAAGGAAGAAGCTAAGAACGGTGTATAGGATAGGATGAGAGAAACAAGAAGAAGGAGGATAGATAGGCCTTTGGGCCTTTAGCAACATTGAAATGCGTGTCAGCTACAGGAAACTCTGGCGTCGAAATTGTACGAAGTCTAGTGTATTTACCGCGCGTTGTATGTGAATTATGTCTGCAGGCAATAATTACGCGTGTACGTTGTTCGAGCTTATTACAAACTTCGTTGCATTCTCACACTGAAGAAAACCACCTTTTCGTCCTTATTGGAAATCTTAAAATTTGAAGATTGACGGCAGGGTTTTCAGTGACGTGTATACAATTACTCGAATCAATATTTTACTTATTGCAATAAGAAAACTGAGCAACAACATGATTCCATTAAAAAGAATATAATCGACACCTTCGCTGGCATCGAAATATTTAGTTTTACTGTGACTTCAACTTGATTTGGCTCTGATTACCTTTCGCACCGCGACATTCTTTCTAAATCCTCAAATTTATTTATCCACAAATTAATTTAATCGTGAGACACAAGTATCTTGTGATACAAGTGTTCCACGAGATTTCCGCTTGCATAGTTGCTATAGAATATTAAATTGTTCATAGACGTTATAATGGGATGTACAAGCAGTGATGGTCGATGTACGCACCACACAATGAGTGAATTGAAGCTACAGACAGATTTCGAACGGAGACTCGTAGAGTTCAGGGCTATTTCACTGCCCTTCGAGACGTATGGACCGAGGGAGGAGATATGAACCAGACAGACGTGCATACATCTATTCATATGTACTACATACATCTCCATGTACGTTTACGCAATATACATATATGTATATAGAATATACATATGGGGATGGTCCCATACTGATTCGGTGAGTCAGAGTACTGTTCGCGCTGTCCGATGCGATTAGGGCTTGACAATGAGCACTGACGATCCTGCGTTTCTCGCCGCCAGTTAACCGGGCACAATAGTCGTATGCCACGACAGCGTATACAGAATGAAGACCAATAAAGAGAAAGAGAGAGAAGGAGAGAGAGAGAGAGAAAGCCGAACGACAGCTGAGTGAGTTAGTGCTACGAGGTTACATAAACTGGCACGTATAATACGGACATATATACTCCGTACTTCGTCTTAAAACGTGGATAATTATAAATTTGTAGGAGGAAACAAAATCATTTGCCTGATCATTTGAGTGCAGTACTCGAGACAACTTAAAAACAATTCCTTAGGACCTTAACGAAACCGTAGGATCGAGAGTATTTGGTTTTTGCATCCATTTTATTCATTGCAGAGCAAAATGTAGGCAGGTGTCAATTTGAAACAACCAATTTTGGCTTCTATAGTTGACGAATACGAAAGCGAATTGTTCGAACAGTGAGTAGAGTCTCATTCAACTCCAAACACATACAAGAAGGTTGAATTTGTTAATTCTGTGAAGAATTTATTGAAAAGCTCATCAACATTCGATGGGAATGAGATGAGACTTATAATGATATTTTAATTTGTGACATATGGCAACTCTTCGAATGTCTGTCTTTTGAGTGAGTTTAAGGCATGAGTTAAAAAGCTGCAAACGTAAAACACGGGCTGGGTAAACATTCGGTGGTTCTTTCCACGTTTAATGAGTTCTAACTCAAATAGAAGACAAAACCAGGAGATTTTACTAAAATGGGAGACAGGAGCAAGAGAAAATGGGAATAAAGAAGAGTGAGAGAGAGAGAAACACTTTTATACGGCACTTTGCTTACTTTTCGTATACTGTGCTCAACGAAATAAACATTTGACAGCATATGTCTGATTATATCGGAACAAAAAGATCGACAGAGGGGTGCGAGTTAGTGCCCCCTGATGTTCGCCTGCCTGCTTCCTGCATTGGGAAATTACTGGCCCCGAGAGTCCAGTGCCCTTTTGTCGATCCACCTGATCTCTACGTTCGAAGCAGGGAATGTACGTAGGAGTGTGGAGGGTTGTGAACTTCCCCTCCAAAAACGTGGTCCTTCTCAAAACGCGCCAGACGAATCTCCCTTCCCTTAGCCCTGCAATGTTCAGGCCGGAGGCTCTCGCATGTTCAATGCAGAATATACTAATCGGAATTCGTACGTATTTTTATGACGCATGTACAGAGTATTGAAGAGAACGAGCCCGGTTTACTGCGCGGCGATAGAATGGGCGGTAAGGGAGGGGATGAGCAACACAACCGGGACTTCACGAAACGTCGCGGTAAACACGGAATTACCGCGTTCCGCGGGAGGGGGTCTGCTGCTAAGGGCATTGATAGCTAAACGCTCAGTGATAGCGGACGCTCGACGTGCGAACCGCAATTCAGCATCTTTACATACGCGTATAATTGACTATATCGGGTTACAATAAAAAATATATATTTTCCTAGATTACATTCGTTTCACTATCCCACAGTTTCAAGGAATCTGCAGTCACTCGGAAGATCATTGTTATATTATTCAATTTTGTGAAAAAAAATCTTTGGTCATTTTCCTCTCTGATTTTTGTCTCTGTTCAATATTTTCATTGGACTAAATTGATGTTGAAGAACAATCACACTGTTTTGATGAGTAAAATCTCACCCAGAAACAACTTTTAATTGATTCAACTAGGATCTATAGTTAAATTTAATATTTTTTTTGTCCCCTGGCTTAATATAAAACTCGATTTAGCCTGAAGAAATTGTTTTATTTACTTTAATTTCGATACACTTATATTTCTGATCAATGGGAAGCCTTTTTATGATAATATTCTTATAATAAAAAATGTTTCAACGAATTGATTGAGCATGAAGTCGTATTTTAAGTAATATTTATAATTATTATTATACCTTATTCTTTACATTATTGTCCCATAATATTTCCGTCTATTTATTTCTTTATTTATTTATTTTTTATTTATATTATTTAATATTTAATTAGTTAACTCGAGTTTACCAAAATAGAATGATCGGTTCTAGTAGGTTTTAATGAATGTTTCATCTCTGGATTCGAGAGCATACTGACGCATATTATTCCATACACACAACAAATTTCCAACCTTTCATTCATATGACCACGATTACAGATGGATATCGCACAACAGAGCCAGCTGGTGACCCCGGCAATCTGTCAAGTAGAATGAGTCATACAATTAAAGTCCAGCGGTGTTTAGTGATTAGTCGTTAACCGTGGTAAGTTTCACACTCAACACCATCGGTTCGAAATCTAATATTCAAATGTAACGATGACATCAGTATGGAAACGAGAAGTATAATAGTATTTCATGCTGCAAAAATGGAGAACATCGGATTACGTTGTGCGTGCAGTTTTCGCGTGAGCCGAATGTTTATGATGCATAGTCACACTTGTATACGTGTGAATATGCAACGTAAGCCGAGGCAAATGCCGCAACATACGCGCGATCGAATTGGTTGCCTAGCGCAGTCAAAAGTTACATTGAATTTTTTTTTCTTACTAGTTTTTACTGTGATACCTGTTCCGAAAGTTTGATTTGATAATAAAAACGAAATTCTGCACATCAGTCTCATTGAAAATGATGTCACCGCTTTCGCGAGTTAGCACGGCGCGGAGCTCCGTGTGTCATCCGCGCCGTAAGCTCGTTTCTTTTTGAACTTTTGCGACAAATAAAACAAACGACCAAACGCTACGCACAGATCGAAAATCGAGCTTTGGAGGCAAGTATTACAAAAACAATTTGATCTTGAACGATTGTTTTTAACTGTGTTCGAAGGAATGACTAGCCACTAAAATGCCAAATCGAATTGACATAAAATAATTTTCGACTTTTTTTTTTCTTCTCATAACATCGAAAGCCGTAAAGATGCAAAAATATATGTATAGAAAAACAGAGACTTTTAAAGATGAATTTGGGAAAAAAAAATCTATAAGATCGAAAAACAAGCATGGAATATAAATCATGATATTTCGTGTGGGAAGGTGCTAACACAGTAGTAAATAAAGTTACCTGCGTGCAAAGAGTTGCTGGCTTTCTTCTTTTGCTTTTATATCTCTGGAGGAAGCGAGCCACCAGAAGAAGCACACTTGCCACTCGCGTTTGTTATTTCCTCGCATGCGTGTGGCCCGTTGCCGAATGCAAATCGGGTTCTACCGTGACTGGTGTATGTCGTGGGGTATAATATTCACGCGGTGGAATCGCAGGTGTGGATAGTATATGTTGGCTGAGAAATTCCACGGTTGAAAAAGAGACCGAATTCGAGGGCAAGAGGAAGCGATGGATATAAAGTACGTGAACGGGAGAAAGCTTCGCGAATTTTAGTGCGGACGGAGGGAATGTGTGAACGGAACGAAAGAAACGAAGCAGAGAAGTTGGTAATATATACGCACTTGGCATAATTCAAAGAGGCCATGAAAGACTATTTTCAATGGCGTTCTGCTTGAAAAACACCATATACCTTTTTTTTCAGTAGCTTGCTCTCCTACTTCTTCGACCCTTTTTCACTTTCTTTCTCGCATTTCAGGTGGAAAAAAAATTCATAAGGGTAGATATCCGCGACGCGATAGTGACACACGCAACAGAACCGAGTTACGACTTTTTAAATTATATGTTATAGAGAATAAGCTTTTACCCGCATTCACATTCGACGCCAGCCATTGTGTGTATTCACAGTCGTTCCGATGCAATGACATATTTTCGTTATCAAAGTACAGCATAAAAAGGAACATTTGCCCAAGCGTGTTTATGACAACAGGAGCTATTTCCCGCATGATATTTTTTCTTCCCTGGAGTTTTTGAATTCATTGCTTTTTACCATGAGACCATGACTTTTTTCAGAATTGTATTGTCTGTGTCTATATCTATTTAACGGATAGAATAATCTGCCAAGTGTGCAAAATCAAGAAAGCAAAATGTTGTCAGATTATGTCATTATTTAATTGATCATGTTAACATAGAAAAAGGGTCAACAAAAAAGTGGTCTATAAAAAATCGAGTAATCGTTCGTTCGGGCGGCGAGAGTCTTCGCAGTGTTCACTCTCGGAACTATGAGAAACGCTCGTGAGAAGGTGCGGGCATTAGCTTCTGGCGTTAATTGAATTACGTCAGCCCCTTCTCGTCCCAAACAAAGTTGTTCCGTACAAAAGTTTAACGTGGCTATACTACTGCGTACTAGTCGGTATGTGTAGTGAACCCCCTAGCGAACAAGAAAAGTGACGAAAAGAGCGAACGGAAGAAGAAGAGAACGGAATGAGGAAGATGAGAGAGAGGGCGCGAGAGAGAGAGAGAGAGAGAGAGGGAGAAAGTAAAATTCTTGGTGAGACGAGAACGTCGTGGATAACGTCGACTCGTAGCCACTGCAATATTCCTCAGCTACGAGAAACGCTTGAGGCAGTTGACGAAACTTTATTTATCGGCATTCGAGCAAGAATTGTTGAACCTACAACGGGAAACTTGCACCACAGCTTTTTTTCTCTTTCCCGAATGAATGCTTAAACATTATATAAATATCTCAATTTTTTAATCGTCAAATCCTTCAGAAGCGTATACATTCCGATTGCGCAGAGACAGACTCTCGATAAGAGGTGATTGGCATAAAAATGCAAAATGCAGCCGATTTCAACTCATTCAACAATTGATAATTCAAAAAGTTAAACATCGTGTAGGATTAAAACACGGGCACGAGAATTATTATACTCGATCAATGCAAAGAAGCTTTTTCACTCATAATAATTCAGGATTTAGAGCAGAGTGCTAAGCGAAGTTAAAAAACAACAATTTTCCAAAAATATCGAAGTGATCGTAAAAAATTCGGCATACAACGAGAGAACCATCAACATATCGTAAAAAGTTTGTGCATGCACGTGGATATCTTTCTCACTCATTTCCTCGATCAACACGTTGAACAATTTGGTCGTCGGTTGTGGAACGTTCGTTCGTCATGTCGTGAATTTCAGAGCTGATGTGGGGGGTCTTTTGGTATCTCGTTGACAATATCAATAACACGGTTTTAGTAGTACACGCATACAGGAGAATTGTTCAACGAAACACGAAATTTCGACGATACCCCTCTTTGGCACACATGCGAATACAAATCGAGCCAACAATCAATCTGTACTACTGTCCCATATATACACGAACATACAAATATACACGTATATACAGAAATAAACATATATATGCAAGCTTATGTGTACGCATGGAAACATAACAAGGTATTGGAGTAGCAGCCATCATGAGGGGTGCAGCCCACCCTTATATCTATATATATCGTACGTAATGGGCAAAGCTAATATGTGCCAACACTTATACTACATAAATACAAACTTATGCACAAACGTATAAGTAATCTGTCTTTCCAAATATATGTGTATATTTAATGCATTGCACTGAGTGAACCAAACATACAGAGCGTATACCGTTTAATCGCACAGCCGCATCTGTTCGCATGATTTCCGTAATAACTGACGAAGGGGAATACGGATAAGGTTAATATAAGGGAGAGTGAGGCTCAAAGGCGGATATCCTTCGGGACAAAACGTGCGTCAAAGCCCACACAGAGAGAATTAAAACTTCAAAATTATCGTTACAGATTTGAAATTTTCATTGAAATACGATTAAACTTTGTTGGTGTATGCTACGAATTTTATTTTATTTTCATGAAAAATTACATTATTATCAATCAAAATTGGTCAATATTCGGAGATTGGATTCTGTAACGGTCATTTTTTGAGTTTTATTTCTCTGCGTGCAGCTCACTAACTTAAGGCTACCGTAATTCGATGATATTCGGTAAAAAAACGAGTCGTACATAAAATTTGGATATATACGGTATATATGATGTGAAACTATGTTCAACTTTTTGGTAGAGTTAGAAAAACTGTGGCCCCTCGCGGGTATAATAAGGTGTCAAATAAAGCTTCTCGCCTAAGTGACTTGTAGCACTCGAGCAATTAAATAGACACTCTTTTTAATGCAACCTTATTTCCGTTTCCCACGAGTAATTTGAGCTGCGTACGTTCTAATAACAGTGTTTCAAAGCCTTTGCTGCGTCAGTCGACTTGATTTTTTATGTAACGACTTTTAGAATGAATTTTAAAATAATTCATAATTATTTAAATCCATGACTTTCAGAATTTGGTTGAAAATTATGATTAAAAGAAAAAAGTATAAAATCCGTCCGCGTGTGATTTTGAATACCGAAACGCTTCGGACGAGGTCAATACTCGGTTGGATGACCGTTTATACGATGGCTTGCGAATCAATCGCGGATGGCGCTTATCAACTGAAGCTCAGTAGAACATGGCCGCCGATACAAGTGCGATGAATTAGTGCATTAGAAAAATTGTCTGTGAGCAACGATCTGGGAGTTTCACCAGAACAGGAACAGGGACAGTGAAATTACAAAAAAAAAGAGGGTTTTAATAAGTGATAGAGGACGAGCTCGTAAAAACCCGCGAGGGCATGCGCAAAAAAATCAAAAATAAACATATAAACACATGCGCAGACTGATGTACGATCGGGGAAAAAGGAAGTACACTGGGTAAAATAACTCGGTAAATATCGATGTAGAAACGAAAAGAGGATCAGCGTGGAGTCTTTTGTTAACGAGCGGTGAGAAAAGCTGTGTGACCAACTTTAATGCACGTATATAGCTTATGAAAGCATATATTCATTGAGACTCAATATATATAGAGATATAATGAAGTATGGTTACACGCGGAAGTAGATATATGAAAGCCTGTAAAATAATCCCTTTGGAAAGCTCGAAGCCTTCTCATAAAATCTGTTATAATGGCAAAGTTGAGAGTGGTAGTTTGCAGACTACCAAAACCTTCGTCTTTCCCCTGCGTCACTTACTATCATAGAATACATCTGGAACTTATATATATATGCATATATATTTATATGAAAGTATATAAAGATTATATTATGGATTCGTAAGGTACCGGGATGGAAAACGACTTGCCGCGCGTGAGATCTTATCGAAAAGGTAAAACAAGAAAGAAAAAAAAAGCAACGTCTGTGTGGACAGGCGCTGAGGAAGAGAGAGGCACGGATTCGTGACTGGAGCCTTCGAAAAGCCTTCTCCGGGTCTCCGCACAGTCAGAAATGTAGCCTGGATCGTTAAGATCGTCGCAAGGATAGCTGCACGATATGATGTGAATCCGGATATATTTAACTCTTTTTATTCTTTATTCTTAAACACAAAAAGTACATATATCTGTGAATATTATCGGTGCATTGGTTGCTCTCCAGTTGGAGGCCAATCACGATGATTTTAAGTACAAACAGACCGATAAATTGGAAGAAAAACAACAGCATAGTTTGCCTAACATCGTTGCAAGATGTAAAAGTTGCTAATTTTTTAATCGTATCAAATTAAACGTAAAAAATGTATCATGTATTGACAAATCTAAATGAACAAGACTCAAAGCTGCTGGAGAAAAACGTAAATTTATGGAAATTACGTGCTTTTTTAATATCAATCAACATAATATATGTATACGGTTCTTGTATAAATTCCGTGTTCCATAACCAGCTCGGACCTTAATATTTTACGATCCAACGACCCAAAGCAGCCCTCTATCGATATATATATATATAAATATAAAAAGAACATGTAGAGAGAATCCAAAGCAGCAGTGAAACTTGGGTGTATATCAAAGAGGGTTGCTCCGGAGGTTCAGTCACGAGTCGGGCATTCCGAGCTCGCGTTGAGTGAACGAAGGTGAGCAACGAGAAAAAGAACGAAAGAGGAAAAGGAAAAAACATATAAAAAGGAGGAGGGAGGAGAGAGGACTTTGGTTCAACTCGATACCAGAACCACCCCGTACATGGGCGCGCCGAAGGGGATGGCAGCGGGGAGAGGTTTATACGCCGCAACTATAAGGGCTGCGAGACATGAGGTCAGCTTAGCTTTTTTCCTTTATCGTTATCCGCACGCGATTTCTTTTCGTGGAATCGCCCGATGAGAGGGGTTAACACGATATCGTAGCCATACTCTATGCTTCAGATATATTTATATCACTACTCAGGCTATCATAACCACGGAATCGACGTTAATCGTTCGTCGTTTGTCGGCTCTTTGCCTCGTTTTGCCGATATAATGGCCGCTCCTGAACCTCCCTTCACTAAAATCTCGATTTGCTCGTTGCATCTTGTAAATTTCAACCGGTTCTTTCGATTCAATTAATTACATAGAAATTGAAACTACATCGTTTTAATAATCAGGACCCGCTAAACTTTTAGTTACTCGATCTCGCAAACAATCTACAGGAAAAATTGGTGAAAATTAATCGATCGTAGTCAAACGCATAACTTCAGGGTTTTAAGTGTTCCGACAGTAAGCATATTTAGAAAAACATTTATTTATTTCATATTATTTATTTCTTATCGCAAATTAGCTCTTTTTCTATTATCTATGGCATGTTTATAAATAAATATAACTCCTTAAAAACGACATAGATATTCATGCATGATGTATAAACAGAACTACACCCCTATCTCTTTTTCGCATCCTGTATCCCGAGTTTGGAATGGGAAATACAGAGAAACCCATAGATTAATTATGAGAACGCGGCGGTGATAGAAGAGTGAGAGTAGGCGAAGATCAATAAAATTATTGTGTATATACCTCATCCCGAAAGAGGTAAAGTCATAAGTGGAAGAGTCAACGACAGTCGTGTGAAGTTTCTCGGAGAGTCTGTATATTTAAGTAATCGCAATGGTACGAACGACTCTTGGCAGCAGGTGGACTACGTTTGAAAAACGAGTCTTCTTTGCTACTTCGTTTTTGGCTGGGACTATTGTATTATCTGTGCCGCTATATACTTAGAATATGAAAAAGATCTATATGATGTATGCATGTATGTTATTTCTAACGCATAAAATATGTTGAGAACATACATAAAAGGTGCGCTCTCGTCACATACACAGTGAAAGCCTCAGAACGAGGGACATCAATTCACACCTCGAAAGTAAACTATACTCGTGTCACGTCCAGCTCGAATTTTTCATCGGCCTCGGCAAATATGGCTTTCATATTTACACACACGTTTTTTTTATACTTCGTCCCTACATCTTTCGACGTTCGTATATATATTCGTCTCCTCTTTGACCCTCTGCTTCTCTGCCTTGCTTCTCTCGTGACTTTTCGTCCAACTGCTATTTAACGCGACCGAAATTCCGATTACCTTTTATACACTTTTGAGCTTTTATGAGTCAGGAACATAAAGAATTAGACTTTAACTGCGATTCACACACACGCGATTACTTTCTGTTCGACAATGCGCCATGTTTCGACATTAAATTGCTCACGTGGTTGCGCAAAGTTTTCGTAATTGGAAATAAGGTCAATTTCGTGTGACTTGAACTTTCGATCGTGTTCTCATTTTTCGAGTCGTCAAAATCAGTTTTCCGACTCCCAGATCCGGAAAAAAGGACAAGGAGTTACTGCGCGCAGGGTGAAAAATCGTTGGAATCTGTCACTCATTCATCGCCGTGTTTTTAGTTCGTTAATTGATTTTTTATTGCGAAGCTAAATTAGAAAGAGATATTTTTGGAGAACGCTTTCCTAATGCGGTTGACAAACTAAGAAAATGTGCAAGTCTTATCCCAATAAAATTCAATAATCAGAAGAATGGCAACACAGTTTAAATGTCGAATCAAAGACCATTTTTTAGAGCGCCCGTTCAGTCTCTTTATTTGAAAAAACCTTGAAATTTTGTATAGTTTCCAAATCGTCATAACCTGTAGTGGAAAATCGAGATTACTTCTGTCCAGGTTATTGTTACAAACTTTGGACTTTTCAACAACGCGAGCGAAGCTGCGGGCTTTTATATGTACAAAAATATATGTGAGTAGAACATGGGGAGAGAAAAGAATGAAACAGGAAAAGGAAACCACGGGGTTGGAAGGGTTCGAGGATTAGCGGTCTTAGCCTTACAGTTTTATGCTCCCCTTGCGTTTTATTGGCTTAACCCTGGGTGGACGTATTTACGGGAGCTCGCGCGCGAGACCCAACGTGGAAAAACAATTGAAAACCACGAGGAAAAACTTGGCTCGTCTCAAACCGACCAGCGGGGACGACGAAACACGAACGAGAGCGAGAAAGTGAGGGAGAAAGTAAAGAAAGAATAAAAATAAAAAATAAAAGTAACAAAACGAAATAAAGATCCGGAAGTTTTACACCCGGTCTTTTCCCGCGAGTCGTGAGACACGCGGAAATTTAGTCGACATTTGGACAATAGGAAATAAGGCAAAATGCGGTCGTTTCGTTAGACTACAGCTCCGCGATTCTATTCCGCGAAAAGATTGCGTTGAACAAAATCATTTGCAAAACCAAAAAAATATGTTCTTTAAAACTCCAAATTTTCGCATGATTTTTTTCTTTCGCGTACGTTTATTTCCAGAAAGTTGTGTATGTGTATGTGTGTTTGCAAAAAGAATCACAACACAGCTCCCAAAACACACTATAAAAATCTCGGATAGAGAGCAGAAAAGTACACATTCACTTTGCGTGTTTTAGTGAATCGTGGACAAACTGCATATATAACTATAAACAATTGTATAGGCTTATTTTTTTGTTCTCGTTCATCGTTGTTTCTTGTCTCTCAAGCACAATATTCAACGAACAAAATTTCCTCTTCTCGTTCCCCTTCTCTTTTTTTCTCCCCATCTTCGTTCTTCTCGTTTCGCTTCGCGCAACGACGAGCACCATTCTCATTGTTTTCCTTGCTTCCTCTTTCGATTCGACTATCTTTTCTGCTCTTTCCGTGTTCTCGCGCTAGTCCCCCCCCCCCCCCCAAACCTCCTTTTCCACATCCTTCTTTCTTCGCTCCATTTCCCTGCAACGTCACTTGGCAATCGATCCGAGACCAACCACAGACTCAGGTTCCGGCATAAATCCCGAGGGCTGTCGCATCCCCTCGACAATCCACCTCGGAAATGCAATTTTCTCCGAGCGAGGCATTTTGGATCTCACGTATTTTGCACCAAAACTTAATGTCTTTCCGCGAGGGAAAAATAACGTTAGGATTTTCTTTTATTTCTTTACTTTGACGAAACTTCGATCGAAGGATTGGTATCCAAGATAAATGCGGTCACCACGTTCGATGCGAACATATAAGAGCGAGCGATATAATTATTATTCTTCGTCTATTCGTGATTTTTCCTCACATTTACATCCGGTCAATCGGAACCGAAATTTTTGGAGGTTTTCCTTTTTTCGTCCAGATGTAAACATGAGAATCTCGAGTCGAACGAGAGAATAAACATATTTGTGGCGACGTAAAGTAACATATCCTTCGGTTTAATGTCGTAGTAACATGTCCTTTTGGCCCATTACATTCCGGATACCGTGCCCGATTCTTCCAAGGAATAAAGTATCGAAAACGACCGACCAAGAGAGCCGCACGGGACGGTGTACCTAAACCGCTAAAAAACTCTGTCTATATCTCTCTCTCTTTTTTTCTTTTCTCTCTTTCTCTCTCCGTGCTATCCTGTGTGACTTACGACCATCACAAATCTCAGGACGATAGGGACACGCTACTTTTACCTCTTTCTTCCATAGCTTGCCACAGGAACGATGAATAACAAAGTCCAGCGAGCAACTGTGCATCTTCGGCTCGCCGCATCGCGATCCCACTAAGAAAACGCAAGAGTAGTATCCGCCAAATATATGTCTTTGTGAGCCTGTGACCCCGTAGCCGCCATCTATGTCCGCTTATAAACCCTTTTGACCTTTCCCGCTTTCGTCTTCTATGATAAAGTATCCAAAAATAAGGAAAAATCACTAGAAAAATCACTCTTTCGGAAACGTTGTGCTTATAATTAAGGTAGTAGTCTCACCGAAGCCTTCTCCTACAGAATTTCATTGAATTTTGAAGACAAATTCAGGATCTGATTATAAAATCATGTGCAAAATGTCTAAAGAATTTACCATCCTAAATTCGACATATTGCAAATCGAATAGAACGGATTTGGTCTAAAAAAATCAAAAATGTTGACGATCGAGTTTTTCCTTGTTTTAGAAAAATGGCAAAGGTACACAGTGAACAGTGTCATCTCAAACAGTAAACTTCGTAGTAGACATTTATCCCGAAAGTTTACACGTTAACGAAATTTTTATTTATTTATTATTTTATTAATTTTTCGAGAATACTTTAATTCGTTATGATATTTTCAACTCCAAGATGTAAGGTTACAAAAAAATGTCGTTGAGGAGCAGTTTTAAAAGAAATGATGAATAAACGCAAATTCGGATGATTATTTTCTACGCAATAATCCGTGTACCGTTCTCGCTCTCGCTGGTGAACGTTTTAGAACCACGGGGACTTGGGCAATAAGAAAAGATCAAGCGATCATGAATTTATGTAATATATTACGCATATAGGAGTCGAGTTCGAAAAGTCACGAGAACATTAGCCGTCGTGGCCGGTATGTGTAATGTTCGTTACATTAGAGTGAACGCACAAAAGTGCGTTTCTTACGAGGTTTGCCTCGTACACGGAACATGTGCGAGGACATGGGAAGCTAGTAACGGTCTGGTCCAGCATTCATCATGTGATGCATATAATACCTGCCATACATGAACGAATACATATCCATACATAAAGCTATGGGGTTTTTAAGACCAAGATTAAATTCGCACTCAAAAAAAAAAAAATTTTTTTTTTTGTTCGTTTTTTCAAGTTTCAAATTACCTGCAGCATTTCACACGCCGAGCGCTTCCTTAATAGTATTTTTTACATACTTAATATATAGCTCCAGAATGATAATTTCGTCGATTTATTTATAAAATTTGACCGAATAAATTGTTCAAACGTCGCAAACATATATTCACAATAAAAAGTAGAAAATCCCATACGTATATAAACGCAACAACGTATATAAATGGTTGAGATAATACGAGTCCGGAGAGTGCAGTGAGAGAGACCGGCGAGAGCTCGACACAACACTTTTATACGCGCAATAATACAAGAAATCTTAGACACTCGTATGATGAAGTAGACTTGGAACAGAACTCTCTATGAGAACTTGCACGAGGAGAGCTACAAGCCGTTCTGTCAGTACTCACTGTTATGTACATAAGATATATATACGTACACATAATATTATTTCCTTCGGGTTAGGTATCCTACAGAGTCGAGAAGGTTGAATGGTACATAAGATGCCCGCATGTGCATCACATACACGTGCAATGACAGGGGGGATGTTTATCGCACGCGTCTTTGAGTCCTGTGCACTTTGCACTTCCGCATTCGAACGTATTTTTCATATAAGGAATGACAAATCAGTATTTTTTTTTATTCACATTTCATTTTTAATCGAATTCGATTGATTAAAAACATTAACGTTGGAGAATTATTGTCGCAACTGAACCGAGAGTCTCTAGATTCGAATAGTATTTTATTTCAGGAAAATGCGTGTAACGAGAAAAAAAAATGGATATCTGATGAATAGACAGGATTCTGTGCATAAGAAATTTAGATTTTACTTTCTACAACCTTCGTTAATTTGACTGTGACGAAAATGTGATAAAATGAAGAGTGAATAATGAAATAAATGACAGAATTTTGTTTTTTCTTTCAAATGTGAAACTAATTTGAGATCAAACGTTGCTAAAAATGTAACTTTATTGAATGAAGTCAACAGAGGGTTGCAGTAGTTACGACGTGACACGAAACATTTTCTAACGAAAACGACAAAAGACACTTCTCAATTTAAAGAAGCTCAAATATATAAATATACAAGTGCATGTTGAGGGAGGCAGTGGCACAGTGGTAACGCGCCCGGCTCACAACCGGTGAGACCGGGTTCGATCCCAGCCGACACCAATGGATTTTTCCTAAGTGTCTGAACTGTTCTCTCTCCGTGGTTCGGAATCCACGTAAAAATGTAGGTCCAGGTGGTAATATGGAATTGTGGAAAAAATGTGGGAAAGAGGAGAGGAGTAAAGAGGAAAATTGTGAGCAATACCACCCATGTAAAAACCCGAAAGGGTATGCATGTAAAATTCCATATCTATCTATCTATCTATCTACAAGTGCATGTTATAAGGGGCACTTGAATATATATAAAGTTTGGTGCGCGTTGGTCCACGCATACACGGGCGCCGGAACAACATTGCGGAGACAAAGAATGAAAAAAAAAGCGAAAGAAATGGTCATGCCGACTACAGGCGGTGTCGAGTCGGTGCATAAATCGCGTTCACCGTCGCGCTTCTCTTTTGCTCTCTCATTCTCTTTCGGTGTGTTTCATTCGCGGGTTTCATTCGCCACAACCGGGTTCGCGCGGGCGACGACGACGACGAGCTCGTCGAGAACGATGACGACGACGACGACGACGTCGAGGAGGCGCGGGCTACTCTAAATAATGGAGGCACGGTTCCCGTTCTCTCGAGCACATTCATATATTCCCCATTCCTTCCATGTTCTTGCCACGCATATATGGGAAATTTCAGTGTGAATAGAGAAACAATGTGAGTGACAAAAATTTGTCTAAATCCCTTGAATAGCACGAGCATATCTCGATGGGATAAAAAATAAGAAATCCTACGGTTGTGGATATTTTCAGTTGCCATGATTATTTGTTAAATAAAATTAATAAGTCAAAGCCAGGAGTAGATCGAACAGGTGTAAACATTATTTCGAGACAAAAACTTGTTTAGTTTGGATGAAATGGACCATACGTTAGTTCTATATCGCGCATGTACGAGCGGTAAAAGTACACGATGTGTGTCGAGTACACGCACGAGAGAAAAAGAGAGAGAGAGAGAGAGAACGAGGGAGAATAGATCTGCATTACGTTGATGCAATGTACAAACGCTGCAGCGGTAGAAGCAGCAGTAACGCAGGGCTCTCGTTGCATTTCGAGTTTCATGAGCAACATCATACGTCTACGGAGGTACAAGCGTTGGGTCGTGTCTCCCTAATATACGCTCGCGAACTGACTGTCGTACAATTTTCCTCTTTCTGTCTGTCTGTCTCTCTCTCCCTCTCTCTCTCTCCGTCTCTTCCCAACTCCGTCATTCTTTCTCTTTCTTCCTTTCTCCATGCACAGGGCGATTCTCCGAGAGAGAATGTCTTCAGAAGCAAAAAATACAAAAACGAAGAATATATACATTTTTAAATACGATGGAGTGTTCGAAGGTGAGTCCTGTACAAGTCTTCAAAGTAGATGAACATTTTCCTCTCGCTTAATGATCAGTGATTCACCGGGTGAATTATTAAGAAGGCTTGGAGCACAATGGGAAAAAAGAAAAAACATCAGCCAAAACGATGATCGATGAATGGTTCGAGCAGAAATTTCAAAAAAACTGTCAGTCTAAATTATATCGACATCATCTTTGTGCTCCAAAAATGTCTCATCCATTCACACCTCAAAACATTGTGGATTTTAAGAAAAAAAAACTTCTTTTACGTAGCTACGAGCTTAGAATGTTCTACTCATGACAATTGTTCACATCGTATAAGTACGGATACGAAGCAAGGAAGAAGGATGAGTCTTAGTCGTGGTTCACGGATAGCAAAAGAAAAAGAGAAAGAGAGTGAGAGGGAGGGAGGGAGAGAGAGTATGTGGCTGCTTCACACCGTGAGGTGAGGTTGAAACTGTACAACCAAGTTTCGTTGGGGTTCGCGCGACGTACGCTAATGAGTGGGTTTGGCTTGCTCCGCGTCGTCGTTGTCGTCGACGACGTCTTGCCACGTACCCGGTGTGGAAACTTCAATGTATATATATGCGTTACATTAATACGTATATGTATAAGTGTGCGGCCATACGAGAAGAACCTGTGGAGAGCGAGAGAGGAGGTTGGGAGACAGAGGCGTGATATCGAGACTGAACGTGACAGGGACGAGCATAGCAAGAACTTGAAGTGAGAGAATGCACGCAGAAGACAGAAGATATAATACATCCATGCACAAATATATGTTTAAGCGAAGAGACGAGGATGTAGTAAGGCTGAAGGTTCTAACAGCTAGTCGGACATAGCACACCGGAAACACGTCTTGGTTAGTCGGAGCGAAATATAAATAGAGAGGGAGAGAGAAGCAGCTTGAGAAACAGGTCAGGTCTCTGATCGTTCCGGAGTCTTCACTTGCAAAGTGTCTTGGAGCTATCCAGCGCGAGAGGGAAGGGCGAGTTTAACACGAAGGCAATGGTGGAAACTTCAATACTACTTGTACTTTTGGTATATCCGATGATCCGGAGCGCTCTTTGACGGAGTCTGAGATAACACAAGCTCGTTACAGTTTCGAATGAGAATGGGAGAGTTTCTATTTGAGCTTGATCACTGCGCCAATTACTATTGTAACAAAGATTGATGCGATGGAGAAGTTGGTGTGTTAACCGAGTCAAATTTTGTGAACGGCAGCGTCTTTAACTTTGATACATAAATGTGACTGCGAGAATCGTTGAAACTCCGCGACTTTCTTTATCGCTCGACGAATCCTCGCACATAATTCGCTTATACGCGTTCGAGCGATGCGAATCGAGCACGTGACGCGATTAACCGGATGTCGAGAGTATGAAATAAAAAATAAAAATAAAATAAAAAGAAAGTAAGCGGATAGACGAGGAGAAAATGATAGCGATTGCGGCTTTATGAGGTTGGGCGTTTGCGTGCTGTCCGGTTGGACGACGCACACGAGCGCGAAAGAGCTTTTGACGGGTTTGAGCTTAGTCGCGCGGCGTTCAGCTCTGCGAAAAGAGAAAGAGAGAAAGTGACGAAGCCAACTGAACTGCCAATCAAAAAGAGCGAGATACGAAAGCGGAGGCAATGAGAAAGAAAAAGAGAGCAAGAAAGAAAATGTTGAGAGAAGATATGTATGTTCTGCCTTTATCCCTTTGTCCGTCTTTCTCTCTCCGGCGGGAAGCGAGAAACGCGTGGCAAAATCGCTCGTGCGGAAGCGTGTCAGTGTCTGGAGGAAGCAAGAGACGAAAGAGGGATATGCCAAGTAACTATGATGGCTGGAGCGCGACAGAGCGTAAAAGTGTGAGTCCCTATTAGTATATGAGAGAGGAAGAGAGAACGAAGGAGAGGAAATGAGACAGAAGAAACAAGCCGAACACACGGAAAGTGCATGGTAACGGAACACTGTACTTTTCAGCTCTTTGTGTGTGAATAGAAACGCCGCATACATAGGGAGACTGACAGAGAGAAAGAGAAAGAAGAAAATGAGAAAGGGTTGAAGTAGTAACGGCTTCTCGTTCTGCTAAAACGGACGATGTTAAAACGTCAAATTAAGGTCTAGCATAGCGAGTGAGACGTCGTTGCACCGAGAGACAAGAGACCATACGGCCACAAATCGTTAAAGCAATGAAAACTGAAGCTCCACGTCTAGCACCAACCAAAACCGGATAGAACATTGATTTATGAGAATATTGTCTACCGTTCGTTATACGTAAAAGCTGTGTTAACGGAATACGTGAAAGCCAAATTAACGGAATACGTGAAAGCACCATAATGTACACGAATCTTCGAACACTTGAGACATTCGTATCATTTGTCTAATCGGAACGTGACTGCATCAAATGACATTTCAATTTTTTTCTCTAAGTATTTCAGAATCCACACGGAATTGTGTTCCTGTGGATTGTTATTTTTATTATTTTCGTCATTATACCAAACATGCAATAAAAAGCATGAGAAGCTACGAAACGTGAAGCTCACAAATTTGTATTTGGGAGTGATTTTAATAATTTATAGAGTGGATCCGAAGTTTTTATCTCAGACGTTTTAAACATGAATAAATGTAAAATTTAATTGCCGAAAAATACCAACAGAAAATTGCACTATTAAAAAAAACTTAAATTTCCGGCTCGTCGTCGGGAAAGAGTAACTTACCAAGTTAGCCGATCATTTCTCGCAATAATTCTCGCTGCGGTAGTTGGTGCAAGCGTTGGTACATTGTGTTGCTAAAGTGACATGAGGGGATCGAGAGGCAAGAAAAAAGTGCAAGAGGCGGAGGAAGAGAGAAGAAAAAAGTCAAAGAGAAGTAAGAGAAAAATGCGTGGTTGGATGTACGCTCGCTGTACGTTGGGACGAAATCATCAATCCTTCTAATTGCCACTCCGGAGTCACGCGAGGAAGGGCGCTTCGGTTGTCTCTCCGGGAAAGATGCTTCGCGCCTTTCTTCTTAGACTCTTAACTTCACTCGATTTCCTCTCCCTCTGTTTCTTTACTCTGGACTGTCTAGCCGCTAAACTCTTGCGACTATTCCACACCGTTCACCGTCCCTTTTCCTCTCGTTCACTTTCCACTTTATCCCTTTTCACGTTTAGAGAAGGTAAAAAAGGCAAGAATGACGCGGAAAAGGAGGGTGGAAGAGGAGAGATCTCGAGAACTGGCAGAGAGCAGTAGCCGAAGAGAACACGTACATATTCGCAAAGCACATACATACATAGAGAGTCAAGCGAAAACCCACATTTTGAAAAAAGAACTCATCTGGCGTATCAGTGTGAAAGAGAGTCGAAGAAGAAACGTAAATGCTCTCTGTGCTGATGGCCTGACAAGAGGAAAAAAAGAAAAAGAGATAGGAAAGACGAGAGAAACAAGAACGAACTCCGTTTGCTATTTCTCTCTCTTTCTCTCTCTCTTTCCCTCCCTCTGTCCTTTATTCCCTTGAACGCACTCACCGGGCTCGACAGATGTCGGATTATTTATTCGATTAGCGAGGCCATTAATCAGGTCGTCGACTACGCGGACGAGAGAGCAACTCTTCCCTTCGTGGCACACAGCTCTACTTCTGTCAGCTCTTCTCGATATCTCATCTGGAAAATCACGTCGAAGAAAACGTGATGAAGACGCATAGTGACTAAATGAAAAGAGAAAAAAAGCAGTCGTTTTACTTTTTAAAAAGCCTACGTCTGTTTTTCATTCTCGATTTATTATTTTCCAATAGTCGTGTGTTTAAACTATTCCATGGCAATCAATTGAGGATCGCGTATTTTAAAAAATTCAATTGTTCATTGATGGTTTTTAAGCGCTTACGAAAATTAATTCGAGTAAATCACTCGGGCTCATCGAAAAGTCAAAACGTCATTCTCATTTTAATTAAAACTTGACGAATAATAATTTTTTTCTTTTTGTTTTTTATTCCGACCGCGAATTTTGCAAGGTTCCCCGACAAACAAATTTTATTATTATTATCCGTTGTGCAACAGTCACCAGACCTGTTTGACCTGGAAACGTGTCGATGTACAAGCGCCGTGATGGTCATTTTTTGTTCACTTCGCAGCCAGAAAGCCCGAGGGAATTAATATCAATTCGGTGAAATTGCAATATCGACGCTTTTGGGTGACGAGTCAGACCAGATGAGAGAATGGTATTATACGACAAATTGTCACAGTGTAGTTCGACATTTTAAGAGGACTATTTTTATTATCCGGAATGTATAACATGGTGTACGTGTATGGACGTTATATATCGAGATAGGCAAAGAGAGGGTGAAAGAGAACTTGGCAAATTTGCTGCAGGGTCACGAGAATAAATATTGTTTGCTCTCATATCATTCTTGTTTCTACCAAATTCACCGATCCGGTAACTGGCACCATATAGATGTAGAGCGTGACTAGTGAACATGCTAAATTAAAAAAAAAAGAAAAAAAAACACGATATTACTGAAGCCAACACAATTTAAAGCCTCCAAACCTTCGTTTCAAGATAATAATCCTACTTGAAAAATTATATATTTTATTAATGCTATCAAATTTGGAAATATCAAGGATGGTCGCGACATTTGTTGTCGCAACATACCGTTGAGCCCATGATTTTTTATTTCCTGGTTAACAAATCGCTAGAGGTTGCACGAATCGGATTCAAAGTTCTAACAATTTTTATTTTCGCTAATTTTCCATACAGTCAGCCGGAAAAGCTGTTTCCAGTTGAACTAACCAGAGGCTCGAAACACCTTGGAAAAGTGCTGTAAATTTTTTGAAAATTTCCATATCCGTGGATTAGGATAGTGAGTATTAGCGAAATTAATTCACGATGGAATATGTTCGACATTTCTTCATTATCAAAGAGTAAATTGATTTCTCGAATCAACTTGTATGTTGCAATTGATAAAATTTATAGAAATTCCATAAATAAAATTCCATAATTGTGGATGAAATCAGAAGAAGGAAAAATCGGGAAAAGCTTCAAAATACTTCTTTCGACGTCGTGCGATACACGTACGCTTCAGTCACGAACGAAGTGCCCATCGAACTAAATCAATTGCGAATTTCGCAGCTTTTTCCTGTTAATTCAATACTTCAATAAGGTTTTTTTTTCTAGAGCCTGAGGGTCGTCCTTAATAGTGACATCGTACAATTTATTCCATGGGTTTCATTTGTACACGAGATTGCACCACGAGAATGTGCGAGAGGGTAAGAAGACTGGGCTGGTCTGTTGGGTTGGTTGGCGAGTCAGATAGGTGACTGGTGGTGCGAAAGGGTGTGTGGCGAGGAGAGATCCAGACACAAAGAACCCCTGAAACGACGGTGGTTAATGAGTCGTCTATCCCTTCCTCGCATCTATACGGTTTGTGTATGGTGCCTGCACGAGAGACTGGACCTGCTGTCCCGCTCTCTTGTTCTTGTTATCTCTTCTGTCTCTCGGTTTCTTGTCTATGCGAATTTACCACGAGGCACCTGTGCTGCGAATGGCACATACAAACGAACGTCTTTATCCAAGGGTTTGATAGCCCGTTGACAATGAAAACTAAAAATATGTTTTTCTCTCGATTATTCGACGGAACTTGGTGTTGAAAAGTTTTTCAACTGCCGTATTCGTGGGTATGTAATGATAACGTGGTGGTGAAAAGGTTTGATGAAAATAGAAAATTAGTCTGCCAGCTGAAACTGCAGCGGAGCGTGCGCTCATCTTCCACTTGGCGATTTGTCTCCACACCGTAGCAGAATAGTTCTTATTAATTAATTATAATATCTTACGAACAGTTCGACAAAGAGAAAAGTGCTTGGGGATAATGTTTCTCTGCTGATATCAACGATCCACTTGCTCGGAGAGTTCGAAGCGCGACTTTTTGGACCCTATGTAGAAAAAGTTGGAACGAGAGAAAAAGAGAGGCAACGAAAAAGCGAGGGAAAGAGTGAAAAAAGGGGAAGGAGAGTAAGAGATGCTGGGAGCCTCTGAACTCCCCGAGGCTTATGTATCTGCCGGAACTAATTGTCCCATAATTCACTCTCCAGGCCCGTATAGTCGAGGCTCTCGCCTCGGTACAACTCCAACTAGACGCCACGTATTCTCTTTTCTCTCCGACATCGCTTATCCCCTATCCATACCATTTATTCTCTGATTTCCTACTACCTTTTATACCTCGTGTTTCCTCTGTATGGTCCAAGCTTTAAGTTGTCGTCTTGTGGAAAAAATAAAAACAAAACAAAAGTCTAAAAATAGGCAGCGTTAAGAATAAACACTTTTATCGGACGCGAGGTGGTAGCCATGGCGAGGGAAGTGTGGCTAAATCTTAGGAGAGCGAACAAGTTGGTAGGGATTTTCTCGGGCGTGAAGAATGGGCTTTCCATACAGATTTAATGGCCGACAGAAGCGTTGACGTATCTTGAACTTTTGCGCTTATAACCGACGGCTAAATACTTTTGCCACAAGCCGTTTCGCCTATGCTCGAAAAGTCTCCAGTGGCGAAACAACTTTTCTGGACACAAGTTGAAGATTTTTTTTTTCTTTCTTTTTCGTACAAACGGCACACGTACATGCGAAGATCGTCAGGTATAATGTTATAGTAGGATATAAAAAAAGACTTGGAGCTGGAAAAAGATAGATACAGAAGGAAGCGCAAGAAAGAGTGAAAGAGAAAAATAAAAGTCTGGGGATCGAGGCAGACGGTGATTCGTCGGACCGTCGAGACAGATATCCATCGCTCATCCAAGACGTATGAATAACGTACAAGTTTGCCGTTCGGCATATAGGAGAAGAGGAACGATCCCCCTCTTCAAGTGCAATGGTATATGATGCGGCAATGCGCGAGAAGGCGAAAAACGAAGAGGGAACGTCTAAACACGGCAAAGCCCATGAGGCTGACAGGCACAAAAAAAAGTGCAGACGAAGAAGAAGCAGTAGTACGGTTGTTCCCATAAATGTGGGTCTATGTATTTTTCTCTGTATGTGTACGATGCGATTGCTCTATACAGTGGCATACACCATTTTCATGCATAAATAAATCAGCCAAGACTAGTCTGAGACGCTCAATATGAATTTCAGCTTTCCGCTGCAGTATTTTTGTCGAAATATTGGTAGAGAAAAAACCTGCATAACCGCGAGCGGACCCATGTGAATCGGAGCTTCGACGGTTTTTAATAAACTAAAAAAACTTTTCATTATGTTTCGATTTTCTTAATTGAACAATTACGAAATTGTCTGAAAAGATTTTCTTTCTTTTGCTAGTTTTTCAAGACACTTCCTAAAAGTCAAAACAAAAGAGTTGGATGATGTTTTTTTAACCTCAATCGACTTTAAAATGATCGAGAATGACGAACCAATAAAATTCCGTTGGATCGAACCGATGTGTGGAAACCTCAACACATCGTAACCCTGATGCGGAATACGATACAGATAAGTAAACCCCATAGACTGACAATTTGGACGAAGGAAAACCCATATCCATTCGGAGTTGGATGATATGAGCCTTCACCGAAACTTTGCACGCCCTTGAGAATACGAAATAGTTTTACCGGAGCGAGAGGTTTTACATCTTCTCTCTTTTGCTTCCCCCTTCGTACTCCCGTATTTCTACTTACTTTGCGGCAAGTTTTCGTATTCGGACATATATATATATATATATATACTTGAAAACCGACAGGTAGAGAAGAAAAAATACGGTAGAGTCTGGCTAAAATATGAGCTGGGAATAAGGTATGAATGGGCGAGGGGGCAGCAGTAGATCGTCATGTTGATTTAGTCGATGATCTAAAAATTTCCATCAAGTAATCGAGCTTCGAACTCTTCCAAACAAATTCGTTTGCTGTTATCAATAACGATTCCTCAATTCTTCGAAAGCTCATTCAAGGACCAAAAGCATAAAAATTGTAATACAATCCACGTTGAAAAAAAAAAATTTCGAACATTCGTAATAACTGAGAAAATCCAATCAACAGCCTGAATGTATAATTCATTCAATGAGAATCCATATTTGGATGAGAATTCGATAAACGCCATTGTCTATCCAGGAAGAATTTGATTAATATACGAAATTCTATATGTGTCTCGGTCTCTGTTAGGCTAAAGTTGGCCGAACAATGTACGGCAAGGTTATGCCTTGGGTTTGGTAGGCGAATTCCATAAAGCACCCTTCGACTGTCGACACGTACGATCGTCTCGTCTAACACGCTTACGTATTATCCATAATATACGCATCCACGAGAAACTATCACGAACTTTCCTATATACGGTATATTTGGAAAGTTATATATCTATGTATAATAAAGTATGGCGGGGAGCAAATGCCATGGTAGAGTTACGCGGAAAATTCATACGCGTTCGCACGCCTCCTGCTGCCTCTTGCATTTGCACATTATACGCCATTCACCACGGTTGCTACGGGGGTGTTGACTGGCGCATAATAGACTCTTACATGTTGGATGTTGAACCAAGTTTTCACCAATGTGTGCGGATGCGTTGGTGAACCAGTAAAGTACAAGGGTCTTAAAAAGACTCGGTGTAAGTGTGTGCATGCGTATGGGCGCAGGCGCGTGTGTGTGTTTAGATCCAGCAAAAGCGAATATAGTTTGGCGCAAACCAACTTGCGAAGACAATGAGATTAATGTTTGTTCTATCTGCCACCCACGTCTGTCTTCGCCAAGTTCATCCGAAGCCCAGAGTGAAACCAGCTGTTGAGGATCTTGGGTGTCAGACGAATTTGGCCTCTTGAGTGCATTACGTGATATACTCGGAGCTTAACACCCATAAGGGCTAAAACGAAGCTGTATACCACGAGTCCTTAATACTTCGTAATCGGTAAAAGCCTTGGTACCCATAAGTCAAGCCCATTTTGGTCATGGAATCGCATTCGCTAATTTGTGCGTAATCAAATAAACGGATCAACGTCGCAGGACCTCGTGAACTTTGTAGGAAAATGAGGTTGGTGTATAGGTTTACATTGTTAAAATACGACATATGCGTCGATCTCGACATCAATCCGCCATTTTTCAATAAGAAATATAAATGCGTCGAAGATGTTAGGATATCGGTTGCAAAATCCTTATCGACACTGCCCGTGACAATAAGGACAGAAACGTTACTTTCATTACTCCGTGTATATAGAATTATCCGTAGCGAGTGTATGACGATGGAACTCGCGCGGAATATTGTCCCGTATGCGCTCGGTTATACGCTGTGAAAATAAAGTTACGAAACGAGTTTTGCCCTAACTTTGGCGAGTATCGCCAAAGAATAACACGCGCGCGCGTCGACTTACTAGGAGTTTATCCGAGATTTTGTTTTCGTTTTTTTTGTTGCCTATACCAATATTTTTTTTCTCTCTTTTTTTGCGCTAAAGTTGTGGAAGGGATTCCGGAGGTGGGATAGACATCTTTCTCACTGTTACCAGAGTGTGTACAACATTGGAAGAAACTTTGCCGTTAATCTCCGGAGCGACGAAGCTGAGCGCGCGTTCTACTTGTACCAGCGCATCAAAAACCCGTCAATTATCCTTCTTATCGTTGCTAAACACGTTCTCGTGTCCACCCTTCCCCGCGTCTGTTTTCATTTTCTCTCCAACTTCTTTTCGCCTCGTGTATGGATAACGATAAATAGTATCCATTAACTTTTTCCAACACACATTTGAAAAATGCGCGGTACGCGTAAAAGTATCACTAAAGAATTCATCATTTCATGTGCACACCATTTTTTTTTCTCCCGAAATGTATACGAAATAAACATAGTTTCAATAAGTGTCAACCTTTTCAATTTTATATTTATAATTTGTTAAAATTGATATGTTAACTTATTTCTTAGTTATCTTTAGAATAAAACCAAATCACTGGATGGATCTTTCGGTAATCGAAACATGTCTTCTTAATATTCAATAGCGTTCTGTTATGGATAAAGTTGGTTGCAATATAAATGAGCCAAGCTCGAGAATATGTAGACCGTCGAAGTAGAAAGAAGATCGCGAGTAAACGCGATCAGGGCGAAAAAAAAGAACCTGACGGTAAGGAGGAGGAGGAGGAGGAGGAGGAGGCAAGAGGATGGTTGGCGAAAGACGAGGGACTGTGAAAAGTTCGACGAAGATTAGAGTCCGGAAGTTATCGAGGCGTACATAAGTTGGTCGTTCGTAGGCGTTTCTCGATAAGGAGCTTCTCTGCCGGTGAGAACACTTGAAACCTGGAAAGAAGGACGAGTACCCTGAGCCTTCGACGGCCCCTCGAAGCTTCGTTACAATTCTTTCTCTTTCTCCCACTGCTATACCCCTTGCCCCACACCTGAACACCTTTTGCACGCGATGAGAGGAATTTGAAGCTTGAGCACGTGAAAGAATAATGTACCCCGCAGGGGAATTCCTCGGGATTCTTATTGAGATGATTTCGGGCGGTTGTAATATCGAGTACAGTGAAAAAAGGTATGACTAAAGCTGATGCTTACCTTACAGAAGAATAGAAAAACTTCGATGAGCTGCCACTGAAAAAAAAAAATTGAATATCAAGACATTTTAGGGGGAAAGATTGTGAGTAATCGAAGAAACATTAACGAATAAGAAAATGAGTAAACAATGAGAAGTAAACGATTTCGGTTGGTAAGAATTCAAGAGAAGAGTAATAAACAAATGTTGAAAAAGGGGCAACTATGAAAAACGAAGGATTGCCACAAGGAATGGCGAGAGTGGTGAAATGTTGAGAAGCCTTTGAGTTTCTTCTCGCTTTCTCACTGAATTTGTAAGGAAAAAGAGAATGAGGAAGAGAAGGACGATCTCCGTAAAGACAATCTCGTGATAAACGGTGCGCCGCATGGTTGCCTCCTCCTGCCTCTTGCACAGACTCGACGCTCGTCTTCAAACGTCCTCTCGTCGTCCTTTCCCCACTGTGCCTCGATATCCTTCCGCTTTTTGCTCCATGTCGTCTCATTACCTTTTGGAAATCGTGAAACCGGAAATCCTTTTGCCAAAGGAAACATAATCCCTGCATACACTACTGTTCAAAAGTTCCGAAGCAGAGTCTAATGCGATCTTGTTATTGCTAAAAAAATTGCTTTCATCCGAGTAAACTCACATGAAACCCGAGGTTTTTTATCATTCCATCATTCGTTCCAACCAAATGATTTAATTTCGTAAACTCGCAAAAAATTGAAAATTCCAAAATTAATATAAATATCCAATGCTTATGAAATGCCTGCGATGGTGAATTTTCGATTTGAAAGTTGAAAAACTGGTTCCTTGAGCGTAATCATGCACCGAACCATATTCAATAATTTTATCAATCCAAACACATATCCAAAAAATGTCTAAATTTTCATATAGTTTAATGAAACGGAAATAAAAAAAAAGGACGCAGCCGTGATGAGGCGGTAGGTATGCAGGAGATGGTTGAAACTGCTCTACAAGATCTGGTCAATGATTCAAAGGACTTTGTCGGTTACTCACGTAGCCGGAAGGCACGCGACAATTTAACATCGTGTTCGCGTTTATATACTGCGCCTGGCTTCTCCATTATGTCCTCAAAGTGTGAGGGCACGAGTAAGAGAGAGAGAGAGAGAGAGAGAGAGAGAGAGAGAGAGAGAGAGAG
>JACEOJ010000144.1:1385474-1492277 GCA_013761285.1 Campoletis sonorensis
ACATCCACCACGCGATTCCTGCCAGGTCGACGTTTTTATTCTTAGAATGTTCCAGGTAAATTGATAAATCATTTTTGTGAATGATCAAATTACCTGGCCGTTCCGGTCGTCAGCTCTTAGACTATACTCAGTATCGCTCGGACACCGGCCGGTGACGCACGGAGAGAACGCTTTGAGCGTCGGTTGGTTAATTCAAAGCTACGCTTCATCGTTCGTCGATGCTGATAAATTTTACGGAACAAAATATATAATAGTACAAGTAGAATTCTTTTTTATCCTCAATGAAAAAAAAATAACTACACAACTCTAGAGCTTTTTCTGAATATAAAACAAAATATGAAAAAATTTAAAATATTATAGATTCAAACTGATAAAATAGATTACATTTTTATTTTCATGAAATAATAATTTCATAAAGTCATAATTTTCATAAGGTCCTAGGGGTTTTTCTGAGTATAAAACAAAATACAAAAAATTAATAACTTTTTGGAATCAAATAGAAAAAATGGAATAAATTTTATAAAGTCATATTTTCATAAATTACGTTGATTATTGGATAGGCCAATACTAATGTGACAGACAGTCTAGTGACCCTTCTAATACAACTTCGAGATTCGCGCGAACGCTCGTGCGCCCGTGCACTAGGCCGCACGCCTGGCTGCGGAACGAAAGCGAGCAAGTAATTACGAGTAACCTGATCATCATTTCGTCGTCATGTGCTTTGGCGGTATTCATAAAAACGCGGGAGTAAGCTCAATTCGCTGTGTGCACACATAAGCTCTCATCAACGTGAGAATGTGTATATGCATACTGCTGTATGTGTGTACTGACTGCACATTCTCACGTTTGGTGAGAGTGTGTGATGTGCACACAGCTTATAAACCCTCACGAACGGGTACTTTCGGGTACGATACTTAGCAACTCATGACATAGTACAGAATTTAGCGACGGGGGTTCTTCTAGCTTAGCAACACGACAAGTACGTTAGCATCTATGCTCGGCGGGGGTACGGTTCTTCTAGAATTCGACTTATGCTAAACGTCTAGTTTAGTTATACGTTGGCTTCTTTAAGAATTTTACTAATGCTATAACGTAGGTAGAGGCGAGGACGCACGCACGCTTGGCAGTATCGTGAGCACGCTCGGGTCGCCACGAAGATATTGTGTTAGAACTGTCGTTACACTGTCTGTCACTTAGTATTGGTCTACATTCATTCAATTTTGTATGAAAATAATTTTTTTCACCATGAAAAGATTTTAAGCTCGAACAAAAAACTATTCAATTTTAATTATTTTTCCATTCAATTTAGAAATTCTTTCAAACGCACCCAAGTTTATTTGTCTACGTAGCCAATTTCCCTGCGTTATAAACCAAGTTTCTTGATAGAAAGAACGGGTAATGTTGAAAAATTTCCGTTAATAATTGAAATTGCACGTAAAAATTGGAAAGCATCTTGTGCTACATTACAAATTACTTTTGTGATTGAACCCAAATTTTAACTGTAAACGTTTTTCTAAAGTAAAGTTGAAATGGCATCGAGTTGAAGCGTAAGCGTAACGGATACGGGTCGAATCTCAAGAATAGATACCCGGCGCGGCTCTTGATAGTGCGGATTGTGATGAATTCAAGTGTGAATCAGTCGATCAAGCCACAGATAAATGTGGTGAGACGAATTCGATCATTTGTGCGGGATTGACATTGATGAATATTGCACCATCGTTATTATGAAATGCAACTTCGAATTCATCGAATGAGGGAAAACAACTGAAAACTCTGCGATACTCGATAGTATCAACCAAAATAATAATAGCTTCGAGCGAAAATTTGTTTGCTTTCGATAATAATTGAAATCGTGGCCATCCATATTTTTGGATATTCCGTTTTGGATTCAGAATTACTTTCGTGATTAATCACAGATGTTTAGATATGAAAATTCAAGTGTTAGATAGAAGATAAAGGAGCGTAAATAAATAACTATTGCGTAATATTAATTAAACCACTTGTGGGGGATTGCCATTGATAAATTTTGAACAATCGTTATAACGGAATATAACTTCATTGAATGAGTTTTTGTGAGAGTCTGGTGCAATGCATCGCAACGATGGAATACTCCAAAGATTTCGATGACGAGTTCCCGAGAGGTGGAACAAGACATCGAACGGTGAGTGAATCAATCATTTCAACAGCATGGAATAGCCAGCATGAAAATTAGAAAAAAAATTCTAGTAAACTTTAAGGTATTTTCGATGTTGATTTTAC
This sequence comes from Campoletis sonorensis, assembly GCA_013761285.1. Lineage (NCBI taxonomy): Eukaryota > Metazoa > Arthropoda > Insecta > Hymenoptera > Ichneumonidae > Campoletis > Campoletis sonorensis. The sequence goes on from JACEOJ010000144.1 coordinate 1,387,734, forward strand.
CTTTCATACTAGTAAGGCTTACCAAAGTTGTCATCTTTTTGATGACTTACTGATACGATAGTTTTTCTGAAATCGGACGCAAGATGGAGTTTCAAAAAAATCGACACACTAATTTGTAGAGAATTTCGTTACGAACCTAATGAGGGTTCGGGTGTTAGAATTGCTTAAAGAATACGGATTATTCTCCGGAAAATGTCAAACGAAATATGAATTGGTGAAATTTTGTATGCATCAAATGATGGTTGAGCAGATCAATAGTTATGAGTTCTTCTCTTTGTTGAAAAGACATTCTGCAAAATGAATGCAGCGTCAATTAATTAAATTATGTGCATGCAACCATTGTGAATATTTAAAATCCATATGACTAATGTATATAGTCCCTGCTAATTTACTTTAAAATTTGCCGTAAAGATAACGCGAAAAATTTCAATTTTATGGCTAGCAAAGTTTACTAGGGGTCTATTCGACGTGAAATCGTTGTTCGGCGAAGAGTATATTAATTGAACCGTTTCTCGAATAATATTAGCGTTGATCCCCAAGAGATTAGTAGAAAAAACCTCGATTTATTTGCTCGGGGAGTCTAGTTCGGGGGCTAAATTTTAAAATTCACTTTTTGCAACAATAATTCATCACTGAACGATCTAATTGCCCTACCACAAACCACTGTACGACCACCAATAATTTACAATTCAAAAAGACAATTTATTTGATTTGACGCAGCCAACTCGTTCTATATTTCTTTACGTTGTATGCTGTAAAGTCCACCATACATTCTGGTACTTCAAGAATAGAGCGGAGGTACTTTGGTAATACCGCGTACCAATACGCTGTACCAGTATCGTACACTCACCGTGCGCACGTACCTCTGGTAGATTGTGTACCAGAAAACATTGTACGAAATGCTTACATCGTACTAGTACTGTACAACCATTTTGTTTGTTGGGGATGATGGCGCCAGAAATGATTTGTTTTCGATTTTCATTTCAACATAAGAACTCGAAGATACATTACGCTACGAACAATAAAAAATCATAATGGCGAAACAAAAATTTTAGATAAATCAACCGAAAAAATAAAAAATGGAACGAAATGGGAAAACCTCTCGTTTCCAAGCGTCATAACTATCTGTCTCATTTTCTAATACTTAGATGGAACTTCTAGAATAATTATAAAATGAAAGATTGAATCACAATACAGGTCTAATTTATTGTCAACAACATCGATCTTCCTTGTACATTGTTGTAAACGAGATCACGTCGATCGAAATTTGTAACATCAATATAATGTTTTTCGTGAAACATCGATATAATTCTATAATGAAGAGACAGGTCAACAGTCATTAATTCTATACATTTTTTATCTCCTGGTAGGCGAAGTGGAACACATTTTTTTTTTTCGTTAATTCCCGACGTACAGTAAAAAATATTCGTATACAGGACTAATAGAAAATACTTTCCAATTGAGATGAAACGACACCACGCTCATTTGCAACTTTCAACTGTCCAGTGAAAATATCCGCTAACCACTAGTAACAAAATCCGATTTAACACCATTTTAATCTTTCTGTTTTTTAATCATCTTTTCGCACCTATAAAACTAACCTGCGATATTTTCGCTGAACAGAATTATTGCCTGACCCTGTATATTAAATTGTAAATGATTTTATTTTTCCTAGGAATGGTATGGCAAAACGAATCACACCTAACGTTTCATGCAATCGATGCTTCTTACAAAGCAACGATTTACGTACTTTGATTTTTTTATTTGTATATATATATTTATATATATTTATTCCAACATACGTGAAAATCTCTTTTTCAATCGAAATTTTATAACATTTTTTTATAGTTTTTTTTTTTATAAAAACTAATGTATATCTTTTTTGTTCAAACTTTCGAATGATCGTTGCTTAAATCGTGAAGGTTTAATGTGACATATTTAATTTTGTCATTCTACTTTCAGAAGTTCGTATACTTTCAGATTCAAAATTGACGAATCTCGATACAACGAGGATGTCTAAGTTTTGATTCTTTTCTATTATCTACTTATCATAATGAGTCATTTTCATTCTATTCTCAGATTTGATGGAGAAAAAATTATTTTAAATTGACTTTAGAGCATAGAGATCGGTACAGTTTGGCCAAATACGACTATTTCGTACTCCATTGTCTTTGTTATCGAGGAACGACGAAAATGGTGTATACTTTGGACCTCCTTATCGCAAACGTGGAACGTTTTTTGCGAAAGATGAGTTTGGGGTCGTCTTTTACCCTGTTCAAGGGTCAATAGTTCGATAAATAAATTGAAGGTGTATAAGGTTTAAAATGGAAACTATGAAATTGAAAATTGTATTAAAATCGATTGATAAACGAGACTCACGACTCGAAATGTCTCGTGTATGATCAAATAAATACATATATATATATATATATTTATATATATGGCAATTTGGCTATACGTACAATCTGATTATTGTAGTCGAAATTATTTTTGTTTTTGTAGTGTTCTATGATCACTCTTTATAGTTTCTAATTCTGGTTTAATTATTATCGATTCTTGAAGCTTTTTACTCTCGAGTGATTTCATATAAGCGAGAAACGATGTCCACATGAGGCTGCAAACACTCACGTAAATAACTCGATTGCGTTCGGGGATAAGAACGAAATTGATAGTCTGTAAAACTGGCCAGACACAAACGCCGATCTATAATTGTTGAAAAAATGTATATATCAACGTTTTTGGTATGAAGATTTTTTTTTAAATTCGGAAACATAAAAATTTATCAAATTTCAATCAAACGTACTTTGTATGTTGGCCAAAACTTTTGCCTCACTTCCTCTACGCACTCTGAGATCGGCTTGAATTCCAACAAATTTATTCCAAAGAAAAAACAGCACATTGCTGCCGGGCCATAAGTAACTTGTTCCACGAGAGCCTGGAAAAAAAAATGTAATTTATACAGTAACATTACTTTTGAATGTAAACAATGAACAAGAAGACCTCGAAAATTCAGATGTTTTCATAAAGAATTCATCAAAATAAGAACCAACTCAATCTTATTCGGAAAACTTAATTTTTACAATGAACTTCGAAGTAACATAATTTCTAGTTACAAAAATCTCTACTGTAAAAATGTCTTATAACACTTTCCACTCAAGAAGGATGCAACCAACCAAAAAACAATTTCAAAACAACGAAAATAAACAGACTTGATGTTTCAATTTTGTGTAGAAAAACGTTACGAACATTTTGGTGAATTTGTGGAAACTTGAACACTTCGTCATTGTTTATTAATAAATCTTGATTAATTAGTACATTATTGTTATTAATATCACAGCGCAAAGCCTGGCAACAACCAGTAAGTGAATAAAAAAAATAAATAAAAATAGATTGCATTAAAAAATAAATAATGAATAAAGAAGAAGTTGGGTGATCTGATTAATTGGTGATGTTTTAATTGATTGCCATTACCTTAGTGATCGCAGACCTCAAATTGCTCTTTGGCCAAAAGTAGGAGGCGCATCTGAGCCAAGCGTAGAGCGTCGGAGCAACAAAGAATCCTCCGTAGAGGCTAAACCTGAGTGCCTGAGTATAATTTAGTTCCTTGTTTCCGGCAATTTTTTGTTGAAGAAGGCTTCCAACAGGCCAAATAACGCAATACGAAGCCATCCCCCTGACAACGGGATATTTTTGCGTAACCTCGCGGAATTTCACGAACACGGTCCTCATCTTTTTTCGTGAGCCACTGTAAACAGTCCGACGTTAAAAGAGACGGGATAACCTCATGAATAGGCGTTTCTTTGTGAAAAAATGGCATTTTTCAATTTGCGAAGAGGTCAGAAGGAGTAGGAAATAACAATGGAACTTTCGACAATCGTAAAAATCACGAGTGACAGCGTAGAAAAATCGTAGCAGCGTAGCAGACGACAAAACGTGCAGGTGGCACAACATTTTTTTTCACACGAGGAAATTTTTTTTTTCCAAACGTAAAAAACGATGAGAAATGACGTACAAACATTTGTCGAAGGAACTTACACTGAATTTTTTGGCTACCAATATCCGGACCAACGGATCCCGCGTAGTACTGAAACATTTATGAAAAGCAAACGCTTTATCGTGATGTAACACACGATGCAGCGGGCCTTTGACGTTTGACAGCACCAACTTTCTATTTCTATCTCTCTCTTTCTCTCCTTCCCCCGCCACTTCTATTAACCTCCCACTTTTCTCTCACTCATTACGAATTTCCTTATTTTCAGGGCCATGTGCGTGGTCAGATTTTACAGATATATTCATGTATTTCATTCGGTGTTATCGACAACTTTGTAGATTTGTATATATACAGATTACATACATTTATCCGCTGATTCCCATGTATGAATTGTATTCTTTTACGTACGAAATATTTATTCATATACACGTATTCATATGACGATCGAATTAGCGCGGGACTTTGGAAACGTTGCTCTCTAGACAACGTGGCGCGTGCGAACAAGCATAAAAGGACCACAAGAAATCATCCACGATTGTCACATCGCTAATAAACGCTCCAAGGGGACCCGAATTTTGGCAATCTTCCCTACTCTCGAGAAAGAGACCGACAATAATGCAAAGTCGTGTGAGACACGAGAAAACTCGAGACTATGACGAAATCGGACGAGTTCCATTCTTATCTGTCCTTGATAAAATATATGCTGTCCGATTACTAAGAAATGTTTTTAAACGCGACAGTCAATGTCCACGTCCTATTCGCCTTCCTTTAAGAGGTTACATGCACTTGTCATAGAGGAAATTGAAATTTTTGGATTTTTCAATTTTCAGCTGTCTCTCTCGCTCACTGGACTCACTCATGGACGATTCATAGCGATTAATCCGTACCCTTAATTACAAAGAAAAACACGTACGCCAACACCGTCAATAAAAATCCGTAAAGTTTTATATTTTTTTGGTTAGCACAAAAAATTTTAATGTTTTTTTTTTTCTCAATAACAAAAATAAATATTCTCAAAAAATATGATTTTCACGAAAATCACATGGAATTGTGACAAATCGATTTGATCTTCCTTACCAAAAGTCATTCCGATAGCATCCCAGTTATTGTTTGTACTTTTCGATCAATTATGCGGATTTTACAAATTTGCGTAATTTTTCAATTTTTCTTGTTTTTTTTTTTGTTCTACGTGGGAACTCGAAAGTTCCGAGTGGAAAAAAAAATTATACAGTGGGACAGGATTGATTCTCGCTGCATTATCGTTTATCCTTTGCTCAACTGACAATTATTTGTTGCTGCGAATAATACTCTATGTACATTTTTCAAATTTTTTCATCGTTTATCCTAATCGTGTAATATAACATGTATTTATATTTAATTAGAAATATTAGATTTCAATAATTAAATTCTAAGTTGAAGATTCGATGGATATGACATTTGAATAATGATTTGTCGTCGACCTGTGCTTTGATTTGTTATTTTCTTTGTTCTTCTCTTTTACAACCTCGAGCTGTCTCGCTCCCGATCTCGAAGGACGTTTTCATGATTTCAACATTAATGAAATTCACTGATTCAGCGAATTATCAAAAATGAATACTCGATCGTATAAATTGGGATCTTGCTTGATTTATACATCGGCATGGATTCACAGTTTTTATGATGCATCGAGCTTAATCTCGATCAGTCCGTTCGCGCTTTTAACGAGCTTCCATTTAAGTGCTTTTCGTTCCAACGGAACTCTCCAGGTTCACTTTAAAAAGTTTATTCATTATTTATTTCCCAGGTGGGTTGAACGTGTGTTATTTTGCTGCAATGTCGAATAAATCGAAAATGCCTTCATTTTCACCAAGATTAAAAAGATAATCTTTCTCTCCGGGAGGTGGGCTGAGTCTTATCAGAGGTCCACAAACTAAAAATTTCAAAGTTTCGATCAATACAACAACAATCAATACAAAATTCATTAATTATACTAATTATATTATTAAACTTTGCATAGAACTATTTTGAAGATTTAGCATTCATTCAACTCATTATCTCATTGAAATTATTATTATCTTAACGAAAAATACTCACAGTCCGAATAAAATTCGTCGAGTAAATTTTCGTCCGGTCCTATAAGATCTGAAAAAAGTAAAGAAAGAAAAACGAATTATAACTAAATTAATAGTAATGAATGACTCGAGGAAGCACTCGAATGAACAATATTTTCTCGATTTTCGCTGTTTTTTTTTTTTCGATTCATGAACATAAACTTACTCGTGCTATCACTGTGCGATATTTTAGCCGCTAACGATTCAGAATCTTCAATATCGTCATCCTCGTCAGATAATTCGATCTTCGTTACCCCTTTCGGTAATCTACCGAAAAAATTCAAGGATTATTTGAGATCAAAATTAGAGTAGAGATAAGATCGCGAAAGTGTAGGATTTTGTCATGAAAATTTGTACGGTCTACTCCAAGTAAACAAACTTGTCTCACGTTTGTTCATCCCCAAAGCAGACCACTATTGAATCAATTGTTATTTTACGCTCCGTGCAGATCGGAAATATAGCTTTACGATTTCCAAAGCGATAGGAGCGATTTTCGTTTATTCATTCATTTCGTATGATTAATAAAACGACTAAAAGAAGTTTGTTTAAAGTTGGATTGGAAACGAAAACTGGTAAAGCAGTTTTTTTCTTAAATTTTACAAACGTAATTACCTCGCAGATTTTCTCTTTGGTCTCGAATCATCCTTTCCTTCGCTCTCCATTTTATCCCTCTTCGTACCTTTAGACTCGTCGGCTTTCAATCTCATTTCCAACATTTTATTATCATAAGTTTCGGCAAGCAGTGGTTGAACAACGTACACTTTTATTTCGCCAGTGTTACTCTTCAAAGACATCTCGTAGTTTACCTCGTTCTCGGATTCATCGCCAGTTTGCTGAAGGAAAAAAAAAGGAAAAAACGTTTAGACCAGGAATGGAGCGTCTAACTGGCGAGATTTTCATTTTTCCCCCAACTCTCGTTGCAATAAAAATGCAATAAATTTGGCATACTTGGCAAAATTTACCTTCGTAATGTTTGGAACTTTGAGCACAGTATCCGCCGGAGCTTCGATGCCAAGAACAAATTCTTCGGCAAAGTGTTCTTTGACGTCCTCGTACGTGATGTAAGTAAACTTTCGGTTATTGAAGTCAGCCTCGATATTTCTTATACTTTGTTTAATCCATTGCATATGAGTATCGAGAGTAGCTTCATGTTCCTCTAATTTTTTTATCTCCTCCTTCAACAAGGACAATTTGTCCCCGAGCTCTTCCGAGTTGCAGCCTGGTCCTGCACCCCTGATAAAAAGTTGTTTTTCAATGAAATTGAAACTTTGTGCATTAAAGATTATTTCTAGAAACGGAACATCCTTACTTCCATTGTATACTGTTTTTGCTCTTCTTCTCTATTAATCCAATTCCTTCCAGAACGTTGGTAATATCGTAAATTCGTCTTTTCTGTCGAACTTCCAGAATGTCTGCGGCCTTTAAGAGAAAATAATTTTTCAAAATAAACAGCATCATTGGGTTTTGCTTTTAGATCATTCAGATTGATACACTGGGTCAATTTGACCCGGTCGGTAGTTCATTTACCCATAGTCGGCGGACCATTGGTCAGTTTAATTAGAAGAGTCAGGAATACATTTGAAACTTTCTTCTATAAGTTTACATCATAAAAATTTGAAACATATCAAATTTAATTATGTTGGAAAATTATTAATAATGATTCTAAATCTCAATTTAGGGAAATAAATCATTTTTTGAATGTTTCAAAGTCGCATAGATACTCTATGAACGAGAGCGCCCGCTTGAAAAAAAAAAATGCTTGTGGTTTAACGTTATTTGCATAAGCTCCTTTTGCGCGTTACATAACGAGCGTCATTGTAATATTTGTCAAGTACCACAAAATTTGGAATTTTGAACAGATAACAACTCGGTACAAATTTTGTGTATTTGTTGTTACTATAGTTTCAAATTTTCTGCGAGTAACGCATTTGTTGAAAAGTTATGCTTCGACAAGAAAAAACGAAAAGATCCATATTCATTTGGTGATTGCGTTGAGTCAATTTTTTGTTCGAAATTTAACAAGTTTAATAAAACATTACGAAATCACGAGCGCTAGAAACAATAAAAAGAATTTCAGAACTAAATGACCTTGACAAGCGATAAGAGGACGGACAATTTATGGACAATAAAAAATTAGAGATTTGGTCGGAAGCAATAAATTCCTATTTTCGCGAAATAATAAACAAGGATACGAAATAATCGTATTTTTAGGTTATGTTCTGAATCGTAATAATAAAATTGAAAAAAAAAATGCGAATGCGGAAATGAAGATGATATACGTACGCTAATATTGCAACGTGAAACCAATATGAAATATTATCAATATTGGAAACGGGTAAATAGCGAAAGAAATAGTAATATTTAATATGTTGAAAATACGAACATGGAGAGAAATGAATGGAAATTCACGTTGGCGAAAGTGGACGATAGGTTGAATTTATTCGAAATTCCCGCAAGCAACTAGAGCGACAAACTTAACCTATCTAGTGCCTCGTTACTGCTCCGAGACGAGGATAGGTAAAGAGTAAAAAATTATGAAAGAAAAAAAAAACCAACTCACCACTTTAAGATCGAGGACACCATCCTGTGCTTTTTGCAACAATGTTACGAAACGAGTGGTCAGCAGACCGAGAGATTTCTCGAATCTGCTTTGCTGACTCTCTGCCATTTGTACGAAGAATACGGACCGTTGTCAAAAAATATTTCAAAAGCTCATGGTTCGCGGCGGTGTGTTTCTGCTCATCCCTTCGAAATTGCCGCAACAACTGACGCTCCAGCGTGACGCGCCACGTGGTGACAATTTATTGTATTACCGTGAGCTTACAGTCAAAACTCTCTTCAAGCAACGCGGATGAATCAAATCCCAAGGGAAACGCCTGGGAACGTAACCTTCTGACTGGGAACGTGACTTCTAGACTTTTATCGAATATATTGAGATATTAAAAAAAAACGAAATGCACAATAATGTATGAAAATATCAAATGCACAACCTTCCATTTTTGTAGTGATCATTTTACATGGCTCTCGAGTATCAAAGCGCGCCAAATTCAAAGTGTGGGTTGACATAACACTTCAAAAGCGTGAAAACCGTCGTGAAAGAATCGTTTGCATAAACCTAAATTCGATTTTGAATATTATTGGAAATGAAAGCCATAAAAGTGTCAAGGCAAAAAATGAATAAAACTAAGGGTTACAAAAACTCTGTTAAATTATGAAAGCATTTACTGTGCCACGTCAAATCGTTCGCGCCAATAATCAAGTGTCTATTTTTTAACATTTACAATTCCGAACATAGAAAATCTTCGAAAATAGTGACATTGCAGTCTTTTCGATTTAAAATCAAAATAAGGAACAATAATAAATAATGTTGTACTATTTTTTTTTTTTCGTATATTCTTGTAAGTTTACAATTTATTTACAAATAGTCCAATGGAAAAAAAATCTAATAGAGAAAAAAGTTTAGAGTTAGAAAAAAAAAAACAAAAAAAAAAAATTGCGTCCATTCTTTTGGAAAGAAATTCAACGATGGTTCAAACATGCGTGTGAAATTCACGGAAAAGAAAATTCGTTCGTGGCGCTTGTCGCATCAGGACTTGGACTTGAACTTAAAGAACTCAAAGTGTCCTCTTTGACTTTGACGATGGAATCTTTATCCTTGGTCTTCTCCTTGTCCTTGTCTTTATCCTTGTCTTTATCTTTATCTTTATCTTTATCTTTATCTTTATCTTTGTCCTTATCCCTGTCCTTATCCTTTGGTTGTTTATCCTTGTCCTTTTTGTCCTTTTCCTTCCCGTGCTTGTGCTCGTGTTTGTGCTTATGTTTGTGCTTGTGTTTCTTCTTGTCCTTCTTCTTTTTCTTGCCCTAAATGAACGAAAAGACACAATGAATATCGTTACGAATGAAAAAGAAAAAGGAACAGGAATAATTCAACTATTTTTGTTGATTTTTTGATATTTGCCTTGTTCGACGAATCGCCTTTTTGCTTGTGTTCTTCAACCTCTTTTTTAAACATTCCCGGTTCGAAGCCTACGGGACCCTGAGTTCCCATTAGACCTGGTAAAGACGCAGAATTGTCGCTGTAATATCCGGACTTAACTTTTCCTTCTCCCGGGGGACCAGGAGTACCTCTTCCAGCATCCTGAAAATATTAAATTGGAGAATAAAAATAGATTTAATTCGTCATAAAATGATACACATTTTCAAGAGTAAAGTAAAAAAATGGTTGTGAAGTTTTTTAAATAAGTAACTGATATTGATAAACTTGACCCAAAACCCAAAAAAGTGAATTATTCAGAAGTTCAAACATTAAAAATAATCTCACGAGTTTTTGTTTCTTTTTAAAATATTTTATGACGTACGTTGTGACTTGGCTTTTGACGTTTAGCCTCAGGACCATAATCCGGGGCGGTTGAAGGTCCAGCTACGGGTTCTTTGAGAGGCGACGTAGCTTTTCTTTTACTGTTTGGTACAGCAACTTCCTGAGGTTCTTGGACGATTTCCTGTTTTATGTGAGGAACTCCGGGTTTGTTCTGTAAATAAATCAAAGTTCGTAAAATCATTTTCAGGGTTCTGGATTTGAAGCGTGGACAGTAAAAAGCAAATTTTTACCGAACGTGTCGTTTCTTCCCTCTCGGGACTAGCTTGAGGTCCAGCCTTTCGTGGCTTAGCGGAAAGACATCCAAGCTCGGGGACTGGCAAACACAAAGGTCTCTTCGAGCCGTACAATGTGTAATAAAAGTCGACGAGATCGCAACGCAATTTAGAATCGTGAGACAGCATACCACTGCGAAAATCGCAAATAAAAAAAAAATCGCTAAATTAGTTACGTTCCATCAATGGGCTGAATTCTTTAAGAATTCCGGTATTACTTTTTTTTGTGCTCCAAGAATTGCGTTTCGTTCAAATTTTACTTTCAACTGTATAAGACTGTGTTGGAAATCGAGTATCTATTTAAATATTATGATCGAGGCTGAAAACGACCGCAATCCTTTGTTCAGCATAAAATCTTCCACTAATACTATAAAAGAGTTTGATTCAAACTATTCTCTATGCGTTTTTAAAACGAAGAGAACGATCTGCCGTAAGTGGCGTTTGGTAAATATTTCATGATAAAAACGAAAATATAAAAAAGAAGTTTTGTACTGAATAAATCGAGATCGTTTTCTATCCTGTTGCAGGGGTCTGTGTTGAATGTTGAGGTTTTAATTTCGAACTTTTGTAGAACAACGAATGATTCTAACATGTCATGCTTACTTGATAAGATTCCATATTCGATCGACTAATTCAGGTTTGTCTAGTCGATGTTTATGAGCCCTTTCAAAGGGTGGATTTTCCACCATCAATCTAACCAGCCTGTGACGTACACTAGGATGAGGATCCATTTCTGCCATGTCAAGAAGAAATTCAAGATCGTCCCATTTGCCATCGACTTTAGTAAAGTCGACGAGAGCCTGGAGAGCTGCTATTCTGACGTCTTGAAAATAATCAACAAAATTATTTGAGAAGTAGCTAAATTTAGGATTTACACTTTTATTCATGGCAGCGATTATTGTGTATAAAAATCGATGTTTTTTTTTTTTTTTTTTTTGTTTTTTCAAGCACTCACCTATAAATTGCCCGTAAGCTGCGTACGCTCTAAAAAGGTGTGGATTGCTCGGCAAGTGTCCGAATTTTTGCAATATCCTGATGACTTTCAAGCAAGCTACGCTCACTGTATATTTATAACAGGGCAAAAGTTTTTCGAGGTTCAAATTTCTTGTGACTTCTTCCAAAATCGCTTTCGTATCGATTGACAAAGATTCGGCAGTTATGGAAGTCCTGTGAGCAATTAATTTAAGGTTTGGATAACAAAGCTTATAAAATGTTCGCTTTTGAAACGGTGGTTTCAAGGATATTGTTCTCATTAGTGTACATATTTATCACATACCCGTGTTGAACACTGATCACAGGAGTGACCGTCGCTCCGAGAGCTTCGATCAGAGCAGCTCTGTAATAATTGTCGGAATAACGATTTTTACTGTTGTCGTTATACTTGAAAAGGTCCATGAGAAAAGCGAGAACCTCCGGAGGACAAATTCCATGCGCGTTTCTCAAACCTGCCATGGCAACGGGTATGGTCTAGAAAATCAAAAAATTAAAAAAGTTACAACCGAACGAATAAAATAGTAGGAAGTTACATTTTCAGGTGAGAAGAAATTCTTGGGAGTGTAAAACAACAGATGTATCGTACCTTTTGCAAAAAATAGTGCTGAAAGTTCGTGAAATTATTTTGTTTGATGATTCTTCGACACGAGGCCGAACCGTAGAGTTTTCGAAAAATTGCGAGCATAGCGGGAGGGCCTGCCCAAGTAGCAACCATTGCGTTTGCAACCTGTTGAACAATCAATTTTTGTATCATTTATTTTCGAACCGTGAGAAAATTTGAAAAAATTCTGAAGAAAAAAAAATGAACAACGTTCAACTATTTTCTCCTTGAAACATTAAAACTCTTTAAAAAACAGACTTGTAGCAGAATTTTTATCGATCGCTGGACTGACAGATCGCCTCAGAGGCGTAAGAAGCGTGCCGGTTAACAGATTAATTATTTGTCTATTGAGAAATTCTTTAATTTAACCTTTGTTAAACAGTGGGCCGCTCGTAAACGAACTTTGTAGTAACAATGTTCATTTTCGATCGTATCGGTAAGAGCCAAACGAGTCGCAGGTGTGGGATGATTTTGAAGAGCCTCAATCGCTTCTAGCTGCGCAGTAACGTCTCTTTCGTGTCTTAATTGATATTGCCATTGATAATCCGGTTGCTCGATTTGAACAGCACGCATTAAAGTTATGTCCGGATCGAGTCTTATCCAAAGTACCGGTGAATCGCTGTTGGAATAATTTATAAAAATTATTCAGAATAATTAAGCAGCTGAAGTAAAATTAATGATTGTCATTATTGGATTGATTATTTTCAACCACAATTTCGATAGATTTAATGTATTTAAAGAAAAAATTTCACTTACTCCATCGCCGAAAGATCCATATCGACTTCCTCACCAGTGCACAAAGGAATTTTCTTTTTCTTATTTCTACGACTCTTACTGTGACAGGTTATATCAGCTTTTGCGACAGTACCTTCGATCTGAAGAGTGTGCTTGAAAGTACCGTCCAATTCTTGAATATTCACAAGCAACGGTCCAACGTATTTTCTTATGCCACGATAGTGGGTCGTGTCTTGACGAATTTCTAATTCGACGGTGTTCCTTGAAAATGATAGAATTAAAGGCTTTATACAGTTGGAAATTTCAGAAAATCGATTTTTTTTTTATGGCATTTTCGGGATGTACATACATTTGAGTACATTCTATGGAAATTTCAAATGGATCCGGCAAGTATCGTCGGAGATACATGCCGTTTTATAAGTAATTGAAAATATCAAAAAATCGGTTTTTTTAAATGACATTATGATTTTTTATGGCATATAGATGACTCCTTGTAAGTCAGAAAGAAAGAAAAAATAATTCTGGTGTACACCACTTTCGAAACTTTGAACGCGTTCATCTCGAAACTTCAAAGTTCTTCTTTGAAGTTTCTCAAACTCGAAAGTTCAAAGTCGGTGAGCACGATTTGTCAACAATGGCTCAACCGATCGGTCTGCAGTTTGGACACAACCTTCTTAGACATATTTCACAAGTATTGAACGAAGGAAAAAGATTTTTTTAAATTATTTCTATATTTTTTGAACCATTGAATGGACAAAACTTGGTTGAAAATTGAAATTTCGTGTTTAAAGAGCCGCCACTTTATCAAAACTCGAAATTTCAACTATTCCTTCGTTCAATACCTGGATTCATCTATTCACTAAACAAATCTCTTTGTTTTTTTTTTATTTCAGCTGATCCAAACCAGAGATATCTTGCTCACCGCAAAACGCCTTTTTCTAGAGGACTTACAGGGGATGAACTACAAGAGCTAAGTAAAGCTATGAAAGATGACACTGTATTTACTTCCTATGCTTTTATCCATTAAATGAAATCCCTATCCAGAAAAAAATCGTAAAAACTCAATTTTTTTTGGCCTTCCAACTTTTTTCGAAGACAAGAATTTGTTTTTTTTTTTTTTTTTTTTTAACTAAGAAAATATGGAAAGAAAAAATGACAATTAGTAAAGGAGATTCGACTACTTTTAGGATAAAATAATAAATACCTTTTTCTGTTGAAAACGAAACTGAGACTGAACTTTGCGTGGCCACCGGTTCTAACCCATTGATCGATAAACACCGCCATATCTTTACCAGTCACGGTAAATATAGCTTTTGTAAATACATTTGTGCTGATGAGAAAATGTGACCAGAGACCCGAATCGATTTTTTGTTGAGCCGCGTTAGCAGCTAATGATAATTGTTTGTTGAATACTTGGAGCAAAAGTTCTTGACCAATTCTGTGCTCCAACATCCTTATTACCAAATGCGCTTTCTTCCTCAAAACTTGAATGTACTTTGGTGACATGGTGTGCAAATTTTTGACTGGAAAGTAAAAACCAGGATCGGGAACACGAGGCGCCGGAGCTGGACTGTTAGCGGCGATTGGCAGCGGAGCTGGTGGCTGAGACGAATCTAATATTATTCCGCCAAATTCTTCCTCGTATTTTACCACCTCTTGGAGTTCCTAAATAAAAAATCAAATCCTTAAGCCACTGTATACTTTTTATCTCATTACTGAAATGAAAAAAAATCAAACAACACAATTACATTGTGTTAAAGGCAGTAAATTATAACTTTTTGTCTTTCGAAATCGCACATCTTGTCAAAAATTTCTAAACATGTTTGTAACAAACTGAAGGTTTGTGAATGTGAGCCACGACATTCTTGACCTAAATATTTCATTTGTCAGGTTCTTGCAGGAAATTTTACAACTTTCGGACAGTTTTCAAGTTTTAGACAAAGCAGCCAACGTATTGTTACACTTAAAATACTTAGGAATTTTTCAATTTCATTACGAATCCTCTTTTAATAATCATTTGTTGAGAATGGATATAAAAAAGGATCTAAATAATGTATAATATTTTTTTAGATTACCGATTGAATCCACTCCCTGTATTCGTTATTGCCGAAACATTTTTTCGCATACAATCCAGTGAGATAAGTCGAGATACCTTTCGGTAACCACGTGTCTGACCAATTTTGCATGGAAATAAAGCATCCGAAAAATTGTTCAGCTATGGCTTGGGCCATAGCCTTTTTTGTGATATAAACTTGATCTATTATAGCTGTTGAATGGAGAAGATTAGTGCTGTAACAAAATTCGACACACATTAAAATAAGTATTTAATAATGAGAGTGAAAACACTTGTGAATGAAGATCAGATAAAGAAAATAATTTCATCTACAAAATAAGATATTTTAATTGAAATATATAATGTTTTATAATGAAGAAATTTACTTGAGGATGCTCATGGTCGCATAAGCGTTGATGTCTTCGTCAATTTCATCGACAAAAACTTGTTTGTAACAAGAATAAGGATATCTGTTGGACAGAGTTTCCTCGTAGAATTCGAATGCTTCGTGCATATATTTTGCGGAGACTTTGAGAGATGGTAAAAGTTGAGGTAAGCAAAAATGAGTAACTTCGTGCATGTACGGATCGACGAATATCTCGAACGGCCTGAAGAAAAAATATTGATGAATTATTAAAAATATAAAAATAATATTCTCTGGTTATAAAAAATAATAAGATGTTGATTAACCGACCCAACTGCGAGAGCGATGTTCGGCGCGCAAGCTGGTGTGTTTAAAACGTAATGAAACGTTTTTCTCCTCATGTCCGGAGTGTAAACTACTTCGACCAAATCCCCACAAGAGACTGCGGTCATAAAATCGTCGACTGTAAATTCTAATTTCCAAGTACACGGCTCGGCGAAACTATCGACACAGGGGAACCATAGTCTGGAGGAATTCTCGTAGCTGTACGTGTACATGTGAGCGCCGCGCTGTTCAATAAATTATTCATTAGCGATAAATTAACGGTATAATTGATTTTTTTCTATTCATCGTAAATCGAACAATGAACGACTTCATTTTTCAGGTGACTTCAGGAAAAAACGTAAATTTCAAATTTATTCTATAGTTGCTTTAAAACAATAAAGAGCTACAATTATTCTCTTTTCAATAAAGAAAAAAGTGTCACAGTTATTTTTATCCAAATATAAAGTTCTTTCGAGACAAATGGGAAAACGCGCAAAACTAAAGGAACGCTTCAAGAAGTATTGTTATTAAAAAATGAATACCTCAGCCAAAGAACCTTCACAGTTTGGCAGAACAAAATGAACACCACCCTGTGGTTGTTCCAGAGAAAATTCAATGCCTATTCTCAATCCACGTCCCTCGCCTACAAGATGCGCTGCATCTGGAGGTATTTGTATAACGAGCTCCCCCGCATTGTTGTCGGGATCAACGCGTTGTGCCGCTGCCAAGTGGAGATTCGAGAAAAACTCCAACGATCGCCTGAGGAATGAAAAAAAATGAAATTTTGCTCATGATGCATCAAAAACTCATTTAATCGTAGGAGGGAACAAAAAAATACGTAGAAACTAGGTTTCAATAAATAATGGGATCTTCATAAATGTTGATATAATTTTTGAATAACTCACTGTTTACCATCTCCTTGACAAATATCCAAAAATGGATCAAAATATTGAAACGGCGCCTCAAAAGTATCATTGAGGCAAACCCTGTATATTCTGCACTGCCTAGCATTAAGTTTAACGAGCCTTAGACTATCTCTGAGAGGAACTATTGTCAATTCCACGAAACCCTGAAAAAAAAAAATATGTTGAAAAAATGATGAAAGTTATTTTGACATAAACGGTTTTAAACTGAATGTGCGAAGTATTTCAAAAAATTTCCAATGAGTTGAAGAAAAAAGGTTTAGAAATGCGACAGACAAAAATGAACCCCTTGCAGAGAATCAGGTGATAAAAAAAATATCGATCATATAAATACCACGAGAGATGTTTCTATGTAACATTTTTGAGAAAGTGATTTTTGAAACTCGTTGGAAATGAAAAAGTAACTTTAATTGAAAATGCACCGAATTTGTTTATCAACAATCGACGCGGCAAAAGCAAAACTTCGAAAATTTGAAAGTACTTACGATAATGCTTTTCCGTTGGAAGCTTATTCCCGTCAAGCTCACGATTTGATGAGCTGTAGAATACGGAAAAAAAAAATATTCCCCATAAAGCACATTGTTGTTTTATTTCATTGTAACAGTTTAGAAAAACAAATAGCACAACATAACCTCAATCGTAAGAATAACATAACCTATAAGTGTTAACAATATTTACACGAAAATGTTGATGTATACGCAATTAGGGAAAAAAAAATACTTATAATTTGAAAGGTCGGCTGACATCAGCCGTTCGTTCTTTCTTCATCGTTTTATCGAAAAACTGAATACACAATAGTAGAAAAGAAAATACGATTTTGACATTCCTGAAAATTAAACGACGCTAGAAAAATACATTTTTATGACGGTCGAAACCGACGAACCAATCATTCGCCACTCGCGCCCAATTGGGCAATTCCAAATGCATTGGTTTGACTTTTTTTTTCGCCACCGGCGCCGTCGCTGCGATGGTTTTGGCCACCTAGTAGGCGCATTTGCAATCATTGAACCACCAGCATTGTCCGTTTTTGAGACACATAATTAACAATATTTCCTGTAAAAGCATAATCTTGCATACTATTTAAAAATTAGGAAAATAATTGGTGCTAATGTCGATTTTTTCAATAAAATTCAAAGCATTGGATTTTTTTTGCCGATCGAAACCTGGTGGATATTTTCGTTTCCCCGGTTGTCATTTATTCCCACTAGATGGTCATAGTTGATGAAGGAGAAAGGGAAGAAGAATCCAAGAATCTTGTTCTGAAAGTTTTCTGTTGCTCCAAAACACCTTCGTATATTTCAGCCTTTTTACGTTAAACGAAAAAGCAATGTATTAAATAATTATCAAATTAGTGAATGGATTCATCGGACGTTCCTTGAAACGATACATCGTAAAAATATTGACTGGATTAAAATCGGTGTAAGCGATGGCTGAAGAAGACACAGCAACGTGAGTGTGAATTCAACAGCTTCTTTCTTTGTTGACATTTATCGACCGTTACATTGTCAATTTACAAAAATCCCGATAAACTTATAATTAAGATGAAAATGATTGGTTGAAAATTGGATTTTTTTTTCATTTGCTACAGAAAAGCAATAGTCCCCAAGGAAGGCAATTTGCCCGATGTTGTCGCCAGCTTAGAAATGTTGACTGTAACTTCGACCACTTGCAATTTCGACTCGTCGTCGCCCCAAAAAATGGTACTTCGAAAAAGAATGCGAAAACCTGATAATCTCGAAGTTCGCAACAGAAGGTAAACAATTTTTTTCAATAGATAAAGGGCTTCAATTTACCCATTTGTTTGACAGCACAATTAATTTTCTCTTGTAACAACGTCTCATCAACATGAAAAAACGTACTGATGTCAACTAAATTAGAAAACTTTTGATAAAAAAATATAAGATCGAACTATCCATCATTGACATTTTATCAAATCTCTTTTCATAAAACTGGTTCTGGTTTCAATAACCACAGTTCTGTCTATACACTTTTTGAAAAAATAAAAATAAAACAGATCTTTTTTCTTGAAGTTCACAAAGAAACTGATATCTAGCAGTCACAGCTGATGTTTCTATTATGCATTTTTTTCATTTTCTTCTTTACAAGATTTTACAAATTCAAAAGAAAAGTTGAGACGAATAATTATCAAATTAGTTCAATAAATTATTTTTTTTGTAGTATGGAAAAAAAGACTCAAATTGACTTTCAATTTGGCACTTCCTAAATGTGAACTCTTGAATTAAAAAATATTTGTTGGAATACTATAATAGAGATACTAATAATACTAATAATATAGACACCATGAGAAAAAAAATCTGCCATTCAGAAACATAGATTTCATATTTTGTGTCGCTATATCTTTAAAGAATTGGTAAAAATCCCATCTTCATTAAACTCATTGAAATTGTCAGGGTAATTCAAAAAAATTGTGTTGTACAGTAATTTTTGCAAAATTAAGCAAATATTTAGACAATAGTACTCGAAAATATCCTTTGAATTTGAAATTCATTCATAAAACGATCTATCGCCATCAAAACGTGAAATATGTTGATACGAATGGGAATTTTTTTTCAAACATTAAGTATTAATAATAGATCGTTGACCAAAGTTTATAAACAAATTGTTTTTCCGTTAAATTCTGAATAAAATGAAAATCAGAAAAAATGTCATAAACTAGCAGCGACTTATGCATTGACTGAGTGTTTTGAAGATCATTAAAAAAATTAGATACAACATGAAATAGAAAATGTAATGAGAAAATCCTTTAGAAAAATTGAAAAAATAATGAATTAAAAAAATTTAGATGTAGCTTAAGACCTAAGAAGAGGTCTGCAGCCGAGATGGAGAACGAAAAGGATGTGAAGGATTACTATTTGGATAAAAACGTGAGAAAGACAGCAAACAATTTGGAAACTATATTCGAAGCACCTGACGAAGATGCAGCGGAAGATGTCCCAATAATGATGAGTGCCAAGAGATTCAAAAGAATGATACACTTCCAGAGCGAGCCTAACGACGCAAAGATCAAGAAAAGACGAGCCAGGGTCAAGCGAATCTTTGGCTCAAAGTTTCTTACCAAGCACAGACAGTCATCCATGCAAACCCTCATAAATAAGCTAAACTTAATAAGATCAGAATCGTTGATGAAAATAGCGGATGATAAAAGTCCAATATCGCAGGTTTTAAACCCATTCGACGCCATACGTCGATGTAGCTTAATGCAATAAAATAAGTATTCACCAATCAAGACTGAGTTATAGGAAACTTTCCATTTATACTTTAATGAGTATTTTCTTAAGGATCTTGGGGTACAAAAAATAATCATACGAATAAACAACAAAAAACCTTATATCTCAAACGGTGCGTTGTAATTTCTACCTCATAAAAAGAATAAAAAATAAAAATCCAAAGCAATAAGTCAAAAATTCTTATCCAAGATACTTGAAAAAAAATGTATATACAATTTTTTTTTGTGTTGTCTGAGCTGCAAACCTTTTAGGATACGAGAAATCTTACAACCATAGACTTTTTTGTTTTTATAAACAGCCTTTTTTATCCTGAACCAATGACAACAGCACATTTGGTTCCATTAATACTCGATCTTTAATTTACATTTTAACTAATTACGATTAATCGTTCGACGGTATTGTGCACGATTCCGACAGTTTGGGACATGCCTCGTATTCGCGAAATTTCGCTTCGTTTTCTTCGTATATTTGGCTCCCCAAATTTACGCAAGCACATCTTTGTTTTCCCTGATCGGCACCTTCAAAGTATTTTCGCGGTACTCCTGCCCATTCCCTTGAAATTCCGCCACTGTGCAAAAAGAATGATTCCATTTTTTTTTATCTCATTTTTATACGAAATAAACATCTTTTTTGTTAAACAAAAAAAAGTACCTTTGTTGTGTGCACCACACTCTCGTTCCAACGTCAACTTTCCATTCAACGTTACAAGGTGGAAACATTTTCATTTTTTCTTCTTCTTTGTTTTGTTCATCTTCTGCAAGTTTCACTCTTGCTTCAAACTTTTCATACTCTGTTGTTGGATTACCATTTTTGTCATAATATCTTCCGATGAGTTTTCCTGGAAAAAGAAAGTTGCGAGAGACAAAAAAAAATTGAATTATCATTGCTTAATATTTTTTTAATTTACAAACACATAGAAATAGATTTTTTTTAAATGGTTTCGTCTGATGTAGTGAAATTGATCAATCAAAAAAATCATTTTTTATTCACTGGTTGTTTAGAAATCGTGTTCGCTGATTTCAAGAAAATGCTTGAGTTCTTAAAGAATCAATAAATATGTGTACAACAATTAGAAAAAAAAAGATAACATGCTGACAATATTATTTTCAATTTACCAATGACAAAACAACTTCCTTTTTTTATTTACAGAATAAATAATGTCGCTATGTTTTTTGGTATATAAAAAAACAAAATACCTTTGTAAATGTAATTCTCGTTGTAAAATTTGATCCAATTCTTGATGGACTTTAATTGCGAGTTGGATAAGCTGGAAACATCATCCGATAAGGATTCTTCGTCAAATTCACCGGTGACGAAAGCCAAAGAAGCATCTCTGCCTGGTGGACGACATGAAAACAGTTTTATAATGAAATAGGAGTTCTAAGCAATGATGAAATGATGCAAATCTTTTGAACAAAAATTTATGATTAACGAAATCTGACATTTCTCGAAACATTTTCGTGAATCGTACTTTATTTGGTTGAATTACTTTGCATTGCGACGCATGGAAAAAATGAGCTCAATGAAAAGAAAAAGAGTAAATTTCATGAAGTTTTTTTATTCGATATAAGGAATAAATAATGAAGAAATTGTACCAGTGAAAGGATGATAAGTTGCACCGGGTCCGTAATGTTTTGCCCCTGCAGTGACGTCGAATATCTTGCCAACGATAGACAAGTATAAACCGTTTTCAAGGTTATTGTACTTTTTTAGTTCGTTATCAGTAAACATTGGATCTCCAGTCTGCTGTTGACTCGTTGAAAACATGTCAAGCTCTCCTTTGAACAAACTCTCAACGAAATTTCGATGTTTTTCGTTGGTGTACAATTGATAACAGATTGCCAACAACACTGCAAGCCATACATATTTTTGCTCCATTTTTTTTTAACTTTCAATAATACTTGAAAAAAAATGCCTAGCCTTTTCGTTTTTACTGTTTGAAATTATTTTTGAAAAACCGGGTAAAGTTCTTCGGTCATCGCAATAATGACACAAAAACAAGCGATTCGTCGAGAATAGTCAAGAAGGTTATTTCTTTACACATGGAAAACAAACAACTATTCCAAAGTCAGTTCCGCATTTAGATGTAGTTGGAAAGCGATGGGAATAAAAAACTAAACTACTTTAATGAAAAATTAGATTTTTGAAAATTTTATTCTACGAAAAACAAAACATTCTCAAACGCCATTTCCGTTGAAATTGATTTTTATTGTTCAAGGAATAGTGTTATTTTTGTAAGCTGATTTGACTCTATGAGTGTGACGTCAACTTTACAAAAACAGACTTCTATTGAAGGTTAGAAATCTCAGTTGCAATTTGAATCGTATGGATTCGAAATAGACTACTGTGTCGAACGTGTCGAACGATCGATAAACAGCGAATGTATATAGATCGGAATATTTCCAAAAAACTCCATGCACAAACATATTTCGAATTTTAAACAATATTTGATTTCGTACAATATATTATTGGGGTATTGTTAATCATAAGTGCAACGTATACATTTTCAAAAATGTAAACGGAGTCGATGGATTTGAATCGCAGCAATCATCTGAATCTTCGAAACCATGATCGGATGAGAATTAGAAAAAAGCACCCTTTGAAAATAAGTTACGTTCACGCAAAAAGTGGAATTTCAAAAAACTTTTCACGTTCGTAGAAACATCTTAGCCGGAAGTATAAAATGGGAGTATAGCCAATGAGAATGTAACATCGGGTGAGAAACTACGGAGCGGAAGTCGGGAGTGAAAATTACCCGTTGCAAATGGCAGAAAAGACGTGGTGGTGGTATATCAAGTACATCCAAAAAGATCGTGTGTTCTCTAACGTGTAAAAAATAAATTCCGTATTTTAACGTAGTGACATAACGGTGGCTAATATAATAAAATAGACTGAAAAAATAATGTTGGCGTTAAGATAAATATCGAGGAAAGTGTTTTTACGATTTGAGGGTAAATACGTTCGAAATAATACATTCGATCAATTGTTAAACAAATAAGATATACGTTTCGGTGGTCGAGGGAGGGGGGAGATTTTGGGACTCAAACTCTGTGTGTTTCAATAATATATCAAATAAAAGGCAGTGTGACGAGTGTTATTGGGCGGGCACAAACCGCGGTTTAGTCAGGCAAAGAAAACTGTGCGTGTACGATGGCGAAACTTGTGGATATATGGCGTAGTGGCTACCCGGTCAATTTATTGACGCCGAGACAAATGCCATTAATTATCGATGATAATCTAACGGTCGGTATCTTTTGCTCCTTTGTATTTTTTCATTACATTACAAATCTTCCTTCTATTTCTCCATCACTACCTAAGACTATTTAATTTTAAAACGTTCTTTTTTCGAGGACGGACGCCTGCTGTTGTAACGGTACACGATGTGCTGATCAAGCACTCAAGGGTGTTATAACCTAAACAATAATGTATTCTTTGCCATCTGCACACTGCTATCTAATTTATTCTCGTTATGAACAAATTCTTATTCCTCTGTATGTCCAATTCGAAAGTGTTTTTTTTTTCTTAAATCAAAATAAGCAACGAGCAAATCGATTTACTTCGTAAAAACCGTTGAATTCATTATTTATCTCGATAAATTTTCGAGTCATTCTCCCAAATCGTTTATCATCTCTAAAAAATTCAGTTTATTTCGTAATTTAATTTTTTTGTATTTGCACCACAAAATTTGGACCACACGATTGAAAAAAAAATTGGATAGAAAAAACAATTTTTTTCCAGTTACAATTTCAATTAAGCAATTGAATTAATACTTTATCTCAATGAAGTCTTATGTTGTTTCACTAACTTATTCTCAATCATTTAAATATTCAGCTTTTTTAAAATTAATTTACTCCAAATTTACTCCAAATAATTTCAACCAAACGCTTTGAGAAAAACTTGAAGAAATGAGTCATCTTTTTTTAAATATCATTGCGTGTCATTGATTTAATTGAAAAAGCTTTTTTGTTTGTATGTTTAATTTATGAACAATTCTATACATCATTCCAAATTCAGAAAACAATTTTTGGAAATAAACAATCAATGTATGAATAAACAATAAAAAATTATTTACAGATGATCATGGATTTGAATAATTTGGGAGCTATTTCGGACAGTCCTTTGGTTAGAGGAAAACAGTTGGAAGAGTTCACCAAAAAACTGGACATTTTGAGCAAGGAAGAAATTAAAGCATCTTTTGAAGTGACTTGCAAGGATATGTTGGCAATTCTTGGTCAGGCAGTTCCATGCGTGGGCTGTAGAAGAAGGTAAATAAAAAAATATAGACTTGTATCGCATGGTTGAAAAAAACGTCAATAAGTAAATTCAACGAATGATTACTCAATAAAAAATCATTAAAAAATTAATAATTAATAAATAATTAAAATCAATAAAAAAAGAATAAACAAAAACAACAAAGTGAGAAATGAATATTTTGCCTACAAAATCGTTCAGAACGTCCTCAATTTTCAACTGCAAAACTTCCTTTGTTATTCAACTTTTCGGAACATTCATTTTATAGAGTTTTCATCAGTGAATTTCGACCAAATGTAATTTTAGCATACAGAGTTCTGTTCGTATTTCGATAACAAAGAGAATCGTGTAAATTAAACTTCATCATGACATACAATGAAAATTTCGTGCTAAATAGAAGATTGGGGCAGTTTTTGACCAGGTGGTAAAGTTTACGTTTAAAAAAATAGACAGGAATTAGGGTTTTACCATGGTAAGGAAATTTCAACGTTACAAAGTGATGTTAAGGGGCTGTCAGTTGCGTGAGTGTGAGAGAAAAGACAAAAAAGCAGATGCACGTTTTGCCAGATCTGTTTGATATTTCAAGCGAAGAAAACTTTGATTTTTCTCGAAATATTGAGCCACTCTGAAAGAATCGTACAGCAGAATCTTCAACAATCATACGACTGATAGAGTACCTCGATGGATAAATATTGATAAGAGTGTTGTTTTTGTTCTTAGCGTTGAAAGATTGTTTTACGATTTGATGAAATCGGCTCATCCAGCACTGGATCCTTTGGTAATAACGCCCGACGGCATGCTTACGATAAAGGACGAGATTTTGGAGTCGCCTCAGTTACTCTGTACAATATTGCAAGGGCACAGGTAATTAAGGGAACTTCTCAGTGTATGGAACATAAAAATTGGCGATTTTCATGATTTTTTGTTTCCATCAACGAAATTCGATAAGCAATTTTTATTTTTTTCCTCGTTTATTTCCATGAATTGTGTAGTGAACACGACGAATTTATTGAATGTTTTTGTTTTTTACACGAAAACTTGGATATAACTCTGCACTACCCGGAATATGTGTGTTTCAAACTAACGAAAATTCTGTAGAAAATCGTTTTAGTAAGACTAGTGCTTAATTTTGGTGATCGCCGAAGTCATATACGGTCCGCGTCCCATCGGTTTTAGTTGCTGAATTGTATTTATTTTGCAATAATTCTGGCCACTCCGAAATGGTGCCTAAGGATAGTCTGAAATGAAAAACTTCGAAAGATTATTAATCAGTATGATAAACTCGGGGCCATATGGAGACTTTTTTTTTTTTTTTTTCGATTTAAATTGACGACATGGCGGTCCTTTCAAAACTTATATTAAAGTGGCTTTTTTTTCAACATTTTTTTGTTCATAAAGATATGAAGTTGTCAAATTACAAAAAAAGCTTCTATCCCTCTTCTAGAAATGTATTGAAGTTTGGAAAGTGACCTCTCAAGAAAAACGGGTTCGAAGTCTCGAAATTCTGCGCCGCTGGTTAAATATACTTTTTTTTATTTTAAAAAAAGAATACAACAACACAAATAGTTCAAATTTCCCGACCAAAATTTGACAGTCTGTTGTAATGAGAATCTGGATTTTTCAAATTTTACACTGAGATGTTTCCTTGATGATAATTTAAAAAATAATTTGTAATGTAAATATATACTGAAAAATGTATTGTTTTACAGCACCAGGTTAAACAACCTTGTCGAACGTCAGCCAAGGAGTAAAAAATCCCGAAGATGCGCCCTCCATTCTCTCGAAATACAGAGAATGCGACCATCTCCTGGAGCGTGGCGAGAAGTCTGGGATTGCATGAAGCCAGCATGTCGCCAGGAAATTACACTCGTAGAAAACGAAAGTTTGGAAGCGACATTGGACACTTACTTGCGCAAACATCGGTAAATTATTTCTTTTGTCCAACAATAAAACGATTTTTCATTTCATTTAATGTTTCTCGGAGACGTTTCATATTTTGAGAAAACAAAGAGTTTCACCGTGTTCTCTAACAAGAAAATCAAGCCCGAAAAGCGTTTTTTTCTCAATTAATATTTATAATTGCTCTCGCCAATTGCACCGACAGCCAATCAATAAATCTCGTGATCTCACTGCCCTCCAGAAGGTTTTATTTCAGAAAAACGCTTTGCGCTATTTCATGATTGACAAAACCGAATGAAATCATTAAAGGTTTTTTTTTATACTGTTGAAGCAAGTAAAAGTCAACTTTTGTCGGTCATATACTCGCCATTTTGTGATTTTTTGAAATATATTTTAATTTTTTTCCTGCGAAGCACGATGTTTAAGGTTTTATTTTCATTGGGCGACTATTTTGAACTGAAATATCTGTTGCACACGCTACCAACCGAAATACTTGTTTTTTAACGCGGTGTTTCATACCCGTTGAACCACCGAAAGCCCTTAATAGACAAAATATCACTAATCATATTGAATAATTAAATAAAAAAGGTGAATTTTTGTAATTTCAGGTTTTGCGGTGAATGTAGAACCAAAGTCTTATTAGCTTCGTCGTTGTTGACAACGGAACCGGAGCAAGCCAAAGAGATAGGCTACATACCGGCGCTTTATGCTGGAATAAAACGTTGCATACCAGAGCGTCACATCCATTTGCCGACGAATACGGATTATATTAGCGCGATAATAGAACGTGCACAACCGGAAATAATGGGACGTGAGAGACACGCGAAAACGTTGGAAATCGCACAGGAAGAAGTTTTGACTTGTCTTGGTATATGCGTCTCTGAGAGATTGCATCGAGTTCATAGACGACTTCGTGAGGAGGAAACGGTTTGTCGAGTTTTGGCTGCTGTCACTGTCGATGCGCTTTCTCGAAATTTTGAGGTGATTATTAACTATTATTATTATTATTATTATTTAATACCACATTTTTCGACCGCTGAGCGGGAGGCAGTTTTCACGGATTTCTGATGATACTAATCAATTGATAGTATGCAAAAATATCGCTGCTTGGAACGACTAGGTTTTCCACGGTTTCCTTTAGTCCTCGAGCAAATGCGATATATTAGTGCGGTTTTGAATAGTCGCTGTGAGCAAAACTCTGAAAAATGTCACCGGAACATGAAAAATTAGTCAAGTCCAGATGATTACGTTGAGTCGATGGGATGAGCTCGTTAAAAACCATAAGAGACAGCAAAGATAAAAAATGTCGAAAATATTGAAAGAAATGCATTATTAGACAATGAACTCACACATTCTGATGATTTTTCATTGACCCTCCGTATACCTTCGATTTTATTCCATAAGATTCGTAAAAAAGCTGCCTCACGCTAAGCTAACGATTTGCGAGCCAGTGCATGGCCGAGTATTGGGCTCGCTTTGATTTTCGCTGAAACCACGCACACCGACACATTCTTATTGTTATTATTAACGTACGAATGAGCAAACGAATTTATTATTAAAGACGGCTGTCGAGGTGAAACAAGGAATAACTCAATTGGAACTCCTCTACGAAGAACTCACTCGGGAAGAAATAGCGAAGCAACAACGACGGGAAAAATTACGACTAAAGCGCAAGAAGAAAAAGGAACGTCGGTACGAGAGTGAGGAAAAAGAAAATCCATGCCACGTGCGTATATTTTTCAATTAATTAAAATCTCCATGGATCGTGATATTTCGACCAGTTTTTATTGATATTTAAAATGTTTTATGAATTGTTTTATTTTATTTTATTGTGATTTAGTGTTTGGAGGAAACGAACAAAGATAATAACGAAGAAGAATGTGTAAAATGCTCCGATACGAAGAAAACGAACGAAAATACCACGCATCGACAAGAGGTAAAAATATTTGCAATAAACAATATTAATTTTTTGTAAACTCGTCGATTTCAATATTATTTTAATACTTGCTCGAATCACAGAAAACGTCGGGGACCAAGAAAAACGATCTAGAAACTTGCGAATGTCTCGATTGTACAAGAGAATCGAGAGAAAGTATTCGAGGAGAAACGCAAACGGAGACTTCATTCCCGAGGTCGATAGAAGCCTCGGACGAGAATGTCGGTGAAAAAAAATTGACGGAAAGTGATAGCGGAGGCGGGGCTCATCATAATTTGGAAATAATTAATAATAGAATCAAGAGTCTGTCGAGTGTCGATGTGCCTTTTGAGCCCTGTCCAGAGTGCAAGGTAAGCAAAATCAAAATGATTATATTGCAAACGGTTTAAAGTGCTGTATCAATTGTTTCAGTGCAGGAGAAATAGCTGGAAGGGAAATTCCCATCGTTCTATCATCACTTAATCACATTTTTTTGAAGACAATCGACATTTAAAAAAAACAAAAAACCAAAATCCGTCTTAACCCAATCTCAATGATATCTGTTTTTGTTTTTTGGTAAATATTTACGATCACCCCATTTGCCACAAATTGGTTCACATTTTTTTTGCCACGAAGTTGTTCATTGCATCATAAGGAGTGATATTCCATGGGGGAGACCAACATCTCCCATAAACTCTACGAGTCATGGGGTTTTGGATTTTTGTAAATTTTCGAAATTTACATATTTACAATTTTTTTTAATATCGTAAATTTGAATGCAAACCATCACCCAAACAGAAAACAAATGTTAAGAAACCCAAACGAAGATTAACAAATATTCTGCCTCTTTTCCTCCCCCCCCCCTCTCCCAAGTCCCCCTTTTCCCGAAGGCAAGTGTCGAAACGTTCGAGATTTTTTTGAGTATTTTCGAAAATGCCATATTTCCATGTTTTCCATGTTTCCATGTCCAATACCAAATCCATGTTTTGTTTTAATTTTGCATGTGAATTTTCGATCAGAGCAGTATTGTTGTTATAAAAAAGCCTGAAACAAAAAAAATCAAAAAGTGAATAGTGTATTTAAATGTGTCCGCAGGATTTATTCGAGAAACGCGATGGTGAATGGATGATACGTGAAGAATTCGAGGAGCCTTCGGACAAGGAAATAATGGAGGCTTGGTTGGGACGTCCCAGCAAACGTTTTAGCATGTGGATGGAAACGAAAAAGCGTTACGACGACTTGAACAAACTATCAAGTGTAACATCAAAAAATCGTCGCGACTTGAGCGAACAATCGTCCCAGGATTGTGGATATTCGTCCGAGCACAATATCAGCAGTTCGTCCTTACCGAGTACACCGGAAGGATCAGAATTGGCGTGCAGCGAGAGTTGTTGCAATCAGGATGAAGGAGATTGTCAAGATTCTCATTATCACCATAAACTCGTTCATTCCAATTCGAATATATTTTTATTCCGGGAACAACCAACGGGGAAAGCTTCACACGGGCTAACTCTCACCCAAATGCTCGAGGTAAACAACAACAAAAACAGATCGAAACCTCAAAAAATATCAAGTTATGATTCGCTTTTAGTCAATCAATGTATCCAAATTTTGATTGAATCATATTTTTTTAATCTCACAGGAAGGATATTCGTCCGAGGACGAGGGCAACGAGGAGAGTTATATTCCAGCCGAGGTAGTCAAAGAATTCCAATCTCGTATGTGCCAAGTTATCGAGAAACGACAGGAATTACGACAGACTTTGAGAAAACGTTTTGCTATTTTGTGCAGTCATTACAAATCCATTCCTCGTCATTAATTTATACATTGCGTCTCGAATAACGAACTCAGAACAAAAAGAAACCAAGTGGAAAAACAAAACACACACACACACAATCAAGAAACAAAAACAATGTTGTACGATCCAGTATCCCTTTTTTTACTTATTTTACTGCCACTGGAGAAATCTTTTACGGTCCATGCTGAACCACATGGACTTTGATATACATACACGTATATGTACATATATATAAATATATGTAAACACATATGTATACGCATAACACCATATTATGTATACATACATTTATGTTTGGATATATATATATATGTATATAGATAAATTAGGGTGGTCGAAAAATGAAATCGATATTATTATTTTTTGTGTGTGGATAACGAAAAGTGTTAGTGCATTGTAAAAAATAATTTCTTCCCAAGTTTGGGCATTTCAAGAAACTTTTTAGATAGCGCTTGAGCGACCTGTAGACATTATTTTCCTTAATTTTTTGATACGAATCACAACATGGACATCATTGAGTTTTGCTCTCTAAGCAGAAAGTCTTGGTATCGCAGAAAAACGTGAATCTCCCAAAATTTTGGAAAACGCCTTCACGCAATTCTTCTAGATTTTTTTTCGTATTTCTCGTGCCCTCTACTTTTTTTTCTATGGAATTTTTCCAGAACTTCAAAATTGTCCGAGAATCATACTCGGTGGGATTGAGGGTTGTAAAAAACTCATCGTTTTCGGAGAACGAAAAATATATTTCAAACGAATTTAAAAGAATTGTTTCAGGCAGATGTGTGACACTTTCCAGAGTGCTGAAATGTTGGGAGCATTACGTTTCTATCAGATACTAAGACTTTCTGCTCGGGGAGCAGAACAAACCAATGTTTATGTCATGATTCGGATTAAAAACGAAAAGAAACACATATCTCAAGGTCGCTGGAGCAGTATCTAACATATTTCTTGAAATGCTAAGATTAGGAAAAAGTTTCTTTTTTTATGATGTGCTAATATTTTTCGTTACCACCCAGGAAATATTGCAATATCGATTTTGTTTTTCAACCACCTTAATACACACACATATATGTATATATAAATATAAAAATATGTATACACATACGATTGTATACATATATGTATATCTATATATATATACATATGAACAGCATGTACTATTTTGCGAACAATTATTGTTGATCGTCGACGACCGACGAAATGGTCTTCGCAATGTGATTAAAGGAATATCGTTGGACGTTTACAAAAGTGCGTTTTTTCTAAAAATGATTTGATTGAAACATTTTTTATTTTGCATTATTCCTGCGTATATCTTTGTACCCGACTTCACTGTTCCTGTCCATAATGTATCGCATTTCACGAGGCCCATGGGACACTGTGAAAAACCCTGGCCGATACAGGCGGCTATATTTTATCCGATAATGAATTTCAGTTGTTTGTCACCATCAGAAACTCAGAAAAACTGCCCCCCGCTCAGCGATCGAAACGCGAGTCGGTGTATGGCTATGCGGTCACCCAACCAAGTACTGACCTTACTCGAGGTTGCTTAACTTTATGATCGCCGGGGCCATACACCGAGAGCACAGCTATCGCTGTCAATTTTTTTAATTTTTTATAGTTTTCTGTTATTGCATTAATCAATGAACACAGTTTTTCTATTTCAGAGGTCGCACTCTTCTTCAGAAAACCAGATCCATTTTTCAGTGCAAAAAAGAAAGTAGAGACTGTCAGTACGGTCGTGTCATTCCAATCAACCAATGCAAATGTTTTTACTTGATGGGCTACTCAAAACGAATTTTTCAATGACTTTTTTTCATATTTTCTTGGATCAAAAGTCCTGTGAAATTCTATTCTTGAAGTCATTTAAAATATTTTATTCGATATAAAATATAACGAGAACATTTTTTATAATTCAACATTCTCATTGGTAAACGACGATAAAACTTATTATTGGAAGAAAACTGATGAGAGCCTGTAGAAATTGTGCCGAACGAATTCGTATGAAAGATTTTAAAAAAATCGTGAAAATGGATTTAAAAAGAATTTATTACGGAATGAATTGGGCGAGGCAAAGCGAGGCGTTGGTACCTCCGAATCCAAAGGCATTTTTCAGAGCGACGCGTCTTTGATTATCTGTTATCCAGTCTCGTTTTGCATTGGGGACAAATTTTAAATGACCCTGATAATCGAGGTTGTGGAGATTCAAAGTAGGTGGTAAAACGGCTCGATCGATTGCAATCGCTGTAAAAGCAGCCTCAAGATTTCCAGCTGCGCCGAGTAGATGTCCGTGTGCACCTTTGGTGCTCGAGACCCAAACATTTTTGCTGTTTTCATCAAAAACTGTTTCGATAGCTTTCAATTCGACGGAATCACCAAGAACGGTCGAAGTCGCGTGAGCGTTGACATAAGTAATATCACTTTTATCAACATCCGCGTCTTTCAACGCTCTCTCCATTGACAAAATCGCTCCAATTCCATCTTCGCTCGGCGACGTCAAATGTGCCGCATCTCCCGATAAACCGTAACCCAACATTTCAGCATAAATTTTTGCACCACGATCCATCGCATGTTCCAATTCTTCGAGCACCAGAATCGCTGATCCTTCTCCCATTACAAAACCATCTCGATCTTTATCGAACGGACGTGCTGCTGCTTCAGGATTTTCGTTTCTTGTACTCAATGCACGCAGACGACAAAATGCTGCTATTGCCAGAGGACTTATACAGGATTCTGCCCCACCGCATATCATTACATTCGCCTCACCGCCGCGGACGAAACGAAATGCATCACCTGACAAAAAATTTAATCTATACATTTTTTTTTTCAATTAAAAATGAAACATTTTCCAGATCATCCGTTCAACTCTTGTCTAGTATGATTAAATTTTGGGACTGCACTGTCACACTGGGTCAATTTGACCCGGAATTTGAATTATTACGATTCAAGACATTTTCTCGATTTGAGAACCGACGAATATAGAACTCACCAATCGCATGTGCCCCTGTAGCGCAAGCCGTCGATACCGAATGATTTGGCCCACGAAATCCGTACTTAATACTAATTTGTCCAGCCGCCATATTTGGAAGAATTCTGGGTACAAAGTAAGGGCTGACTTTGCTATAGCTTTTTTTCAATAGCTCGTAAGTGGCGCAAACGTCAGCGAGATCGATCATTCCGACACCGACAGTGACTCCGGTGTCTCTTTTGTCCGATTCTTCATTCGGCATCCATCGAGCGTCCTTCAAAGCTTCCTCGGTCGCGATCAACGCATACGCGCTTGCCGGGCACATGGTTCGTAATTCGGTTTTCGAAAATCGCGATTCTAGCTCTAATTCGTTTGGTCCATTTCCTTTTGGCACTGTCGCAGCTGAAATTGATGAATTTGCTAATTTTTTTATTTAATCTCATCACTGAGTATAAATAATTTCATATTATTGTATAATACATTTTTTAAATCGTTTTATGGACAGTTTTTTATGCGATTACAAACGTTTTGTCTTTTTTCGCTATTTAAAATCGATTTTTCAGGGTTTTTTTTTACTCAACAAATCGAAATTAAAAAAAAAATGTCTTCAGAGCCATTTTTGCAAAATACTAACAAAATGTTCATTTTTCCATGGCAAAATGTCTTTTAGGAGTTTTTTTGTTTGTTTTGTCTACCAGGAGCATTATTTTTCTTACCAATTCTGCATGGCAATTCTTCATATTCTGGTCCTTCGAGTTTTTTCACGCCAGATTTTGCAGAAATAAGTGCTTCCCAGGAATTTTTCGTTCCGACACCCAAAGGAGACAGGATACCAATTCCTGTGATGACTACTCGTCTCCTTGACTTTCCACCCAAGGTCGACAATTTTCTGCTTAATCCAGAGACGGACATATTTATTTTTCCCTCGTTAATATTACAATTTATTCTGAATACGCAGTAATTCAGAATTTTCGAACAGTCATCGAAAAGTTAATCTGTTACAGAAAACACTCAACACCAAAGTTTAATCTCGATTCCGATGGACAATGAGTTTACGAAAGTTTGATGACCCCAAGATCAAAGTTCATTGGTCCTTTCGTCCCTCTCACTCTCTCTTTGTCTGTCCTCGATATTTCTCCGGCTTTTACACCGGAAAATCCACTATTTTCACATTTTTTTCGAGGTTAGAATTTCTCCGCAATCATTCAACGACGCCACCTTTCGTTAAAAATCTCAAATACGAATTCGATCCATTATTTATAACATACATTCGAATGCCTTTAGTTTTTTGATATTTAAACTTTGTTTTTACTTAATATTATAGGGATTCTGGTGCACTCGATGACTGACGAATTTTAGGAAAACATTTGCGAGAAACTCTTCTTCTGCTTCGACTCTTTTTCTCTGATCGACGTCGTAAATGCTTGTAATTCTTTTTCCACTGTACTTTTTAGCGAACCATCGATCTCTGCTGCTTTTTTCAAATCTCGAAAAGCTTCGGACTCGTTCCAAGCACCGATGTGAGCTTTTCCTCGTCGATATAGTGCTTTTACGTTTTCTGCCATAAAAGTCACAAAGAAAATTCAAACATCATTAAAGATTTGAATGATTCGTTTTGCTTCGTACTAAAAGCAACCAAACAACTTTCTTTTTCATTAGCCGTTCTATTCTTTCTTATTTTTTCAAAGCAACTGCCATGTTGAGGTTTCACTACTACGATCGTTTTGTAATTTTTAAATGGTCTAAAAATCTTCGAAATAATTACGAAAAAAGCGAAAACCATTTTGCACAGAATTTGGAATTACAAAGCAACGGTTGCTTCGTTTACTAGAGTATTATTTATTTTTTCTTTGTTTATCTAAACAAGCGAAGCTTTTTCGTACCTGGTTCGGTCTTAAGTACCGTTGTGCAGTGTTCAATGACATCATAATATTCCTTTTGTATCAATTTGCACTGGGCGTAATTAAGAAGAAGAGGAACTTTCATACCGTTAAGCTCCAACCATTCTTCATCATTTGGTTTTTCGCTGGTACAGAAAAAGTTTCAGGAACGTTTTATCATTCATATTCATGAAAGCTGGGCCATATAATATTTGGATTCTTACGCTAGCATCAATTGTTCTAAAATTCCGATTGCAGTTGCATATGTTTTGGATGCAGCTTCATAATTTTTTTCCTTAAATTGTCTATTGCCTTTTTCTCTCAACTCCGGTATACTGTCGAGCTTTTCCTTCTCTGTCATCTGCCAGGATTCTTTTTCATATTCGCTCGGCGGTACAACTTTGAGCAGTTCTTGAAATAAAAACATAAATATTATTTTAAAAAAAAGATCGTTGTCAACAAAAAAGCATAAATTTTCAGTATAGTTATGGAAATGTGCACTAAAAAATACTGTCTTTGGCAAAAATCCATAATTCCATTTACCAATTGTAAATTCCAGATCCTGTGGATTTTTAATTAATTCGTTCAAATCTTCGTAGCCTATTCCTTCGTTCTGCAGCGTCACGCCGCAACAATGTCTGTTTCGTCTCTCAGATTGCGGCTTGCCAACTTCCCTCAGTGTTTTTGATACAAAGGGATATGCTACGACTAGCTAAAGATTGAAGAGCCCGCAAAATCACTCTTATTATCATTTTTTTTTTAATGATGAGAGTAAATTTTCTTGTTTAACGCAAATATCATTAATTTATTTATTTGATTCATCTAACGATACAGTGGAAAATTATCATTCTATGTTACTTGAATATTTTCTAATAATCAATGAAATCATTCAGAATCGTTAGGATAAACATTAATTATAATGAAAATAAAGGTGATATTGTTTTTTGTAACTTGCGATTGAAAATTGACAGCATTTTCAATTGTTTATCCATCTAAAAATTGCTGTGACTTTGATGATGAAATAAGTTCTTCCAAGATTTATTACAACGCATCTATTAATTTGCACTCACACTCTTGTCGACCAGAAACCTGGCAACTTCGTTCAAAGCCATTTTTTGTACCATAGCTTCCCAAACTTCCAATTTAAATTGTTTTCCCAACACGAGTTCCATCGGCCTACCAATTTTTCGGCTGTCATCGATCAACGTATTGTCGGTGTCACATTTTTTTGTTGTAAAGTGAAACATAACCTACGAAAATTTCGTATTTTCTTTCATGTTTTTTCAGCACTTCTGAATATAATTAAATTATAAAAACAAAGTTCATACTTTTGTACCAGGAACAAATGCAACTGTTTTTGTTCCGGTATGGAGAACATGTTTCACAATTTTCTCTTTTGTTCCTCGATCCATTATTATCGAATATAATACGTAAATAGCTATGTCAACCGAGCTAGCAACAAGTTATATCGATGACAGCGCAAGCAGCTGAGCGCAAGGACAACTCAACAAAAAAGATCTGAGCACCCTTTTTTTATGTCCTTGAATCCTAAAAGATTTTTGTTTGCTATCTACAAATATTCGTTTGACAGATAACTTATCGACGGAATGCGTTGGTCGGTAAATTGGTAAGAATCGAAAAGTTAAGGTAGTTCTGTAGTTTTGTTCAAATCTTAGGAATTCCCTGAAATTTCAGTATGATGTAAAAACAGCCTCCATGAACCGACTCACAAAATTTTAAACCGATTCACCGTCCCGTTTAGGAGATATTTGATATTAAAAATCGATCTTTTTGTACGCGCGGCCTATACCTAACACGCAAATCGACGGACTTTGTTTACATTTTTTATGATAGCTGCCGAACTGATCTTACGGATTCATTTAAAAATCACTCACGTATTAAGCAGTATTGTAGGATTAATTAAAAAAAATATATATATATTTCACCGTTTGGTTTCGGAGATATCGATTAATGAAAATAAATAATCTCACTCGACGGGGAACGGACATACGATCAGCTGTGACGAAACGGCAACAGTGTACGACGGCAGGGTACAGATGAGCGCGTAGTAACGGTCGCGACAGCGAAATTTTTTCGCAGGTTTTAATAATTATGGCAAGGATGGAAAATAAATTAATGTTTTTAATAAATTAGATTTCTTCTAGAGGTTATGTCCACTGTCGTCTCGTTTAGTGACATTCGCTCGACACATGGCCGAAACAGCTTTTAGTTTTTTATCGAGCGCTTTTTTTTTCGCAAACCGACCCTTAAATCGCAATTCAGTTGACATTATCAATAATTTTTTCAACAAAACAAATATAATTTGGAAAAACTTTGACACATTGGCACTTTGACGTTGGATGCTACTATACTGGAAAATTGCGATGTTGCCACATTTACAGAGCCGCTCTCTATACGTGTAGGGGACCTATCCATGCATAGAGTGTGATTGTGTAGGATATTAACAGTGTACAGCATCGCCAAAAGTTTGAGACTGGCAGCGCCACATACGTATGCCATCTTACTGTGCGCTGCGGTCAAAACTTTTGGCTGAGACGTGTACATACAGAACTACCTTAATTCCCAGTACCCAAATAACCGTCAGGCGTACTAATAAGTACGAGATACTACCACGGTCCTACCACCGTGATGTGACGAAATTGTCGGAGGTTCTAGGGTCCACACATCAAAGCAACACCCACATTGGTAACAACCAGAATTATTATTATTTTATTAATCCAAGACGAAATAAATAACAGATCAATTGATACACTTGTCGCGGGAACGAAGAATGAAAAAAAACGCGCGACTCGAGAGAGAGTTCGGCCATAGACTCAGAAAAATATAGATGCGCGACTCACTGCGCGTAAGAACAAGAGTAAGTTCCCACAAAATATCTGCTGGCCTTAGCACTTAGCAAAAGTTGGATAATATTACCACGTAAAAGAACAGAATTATAAGAAAAAAACCACAAGAAATATTCTATCTAACGTTTAAATATTCTCGCCAAATTGCAAAATACAGAGTTTGACACTAAATGAGTAACATTTTCATTGATAATATAATTCCTGTCGTATGGGAGCTGCAAATAAACATGTATATGACCTTGCAAGTTCATATTACAAGTGTATTCTCTTCTAGGCCTTTCTATGTAATATGATTCATTCGACTCACGTCATATCTGTTAAATAAATGAATTCGCATTTATTACTCATCTCCAATGAATTTATTACAAGTATAATTTTATGGGTAATTTAACTCTCATTAGGCTTGGTACAAACAATTTTACGATCCAGTCGATTTGCCAAATGATGAAATGAAAATTATTATTTGATGAATTTGTTTTTCGGTATTTTGAAATAAATTGAAGAGTTCGAAATCAGCTTGTGTGGTATGCCTTTGGTATTGCTTGTTTACGTTCTTTGCGCTAGCTCCCTTGAGTCCCGTGTGCTTGGTGCGGTTGAGCGTGCTGCGTAGTGAGAGAACGTTCGCCGTGCTGGTGCGCCGGGAGGGGAGCAGTGGGGAGCGCAACTGGTGGGGCGGGCGCGGGACAGTAGGGTGAGCGGGAGAACGTGATTACGCAGATTACGCTACTCAGTATCGGTCGGCCGCCGGCCGGTGACGCACGGAGAGAACGCTCTAAGAGTCGGTTGGTTAATTCAAAGCTACGCTTCATCGTTCGTCGATGCTAAAAAATTTTACGGAACGAAATATATAATAGTACTAGTAGAATTCTTTTTTATCCTTAATGAAAAAAAATAACTATACAACTCTGGGGTTTATTCTGAATCTAAAACAAATTAAAAAACATTAATAATTTTATAGATTCAAACTGATAAAATAGATTAAATTTTGAGGGTGCACTTCCATTTAGCCAACATCTCCGATCGATCTGAAATTTGTTATCCATATGAATTTTGACGAGCTGATCACGCTTCTGACCTTGAAAATATCCGCAAATTTTATTTTCAAAGTCAAATCGATGAAAAGTCGAATTTTTCAAGATTTAACAATCGAATTTTTCAAGGTTTTTTCTCCAATTTATGTGAAATTTGGTATTCCTATGTATTTCGACATGCTGATGACGAATATCACCTTCAAAATAAGCGCAAATTTTATTTTCCAGGTCAAATGAAGGAAAAATCGATTTTTCCAAGGTTTTCCTATTTAAATGCGGCGTAGTTCAAACCCGGAGGGGGGGGGGGTTCCGAACCGTTTTGCACCCAGAAATACTGTTCAAACCCTGAAATACTATTAAAACCCGGAGGGTTTTGAAAAGTTTTCTTTTGAAAAGATGCGGGGTGGTTCAAACCCGGGGGGTTTGGAACCCCCTTGCACGTGGAAGTACCTGGCACTCACCCTCTTACCCGCCTCCCCCCTCCACCACCCAAGATCGCATGTACGCCTACTTCGAGATTCGCGCGAACTCTCGCACGCCCGTGCACTCGGTAGCAAGCCTTTAGAAGCTGGAAGTGACCAATGCAGATCATCATCAGCTCGATCATCATTCCGTCGTCATGGGCTTCGGCGGTATTCATAAAACGCGGGCAGGCTGTAAAGCTACTGTGTGGCACATAGTAGGTCTGCTTGAACGTGTACTTTCGGGTAGGATACTAAGTGACTCATGGGGGTACGGTACGGCTTGGTGCGACGGGGGTTGTCTAACTGCAGCGCGAGACAAGTACGCTC
Source organism: Campoletis sonorensis (assembly GCA_013761285.1). Taxonomy (NCBI): domain Eukaryota; kingdom Metazoa; phylum Arthropoda; class Insecta; order Hymenoptera; family Ichneumonidae; genus Campoletis; species Campoletis sonorensis. The sequence continues at coordinate 1,427,103 of JACEOJ010000144.1, forward strand.
GCATCTATGTATAGCGGAAGTATTACGGTTCTTGAAGAACTTTTAACGCTTATGCTTAACATATAAAAAAGACGAGCACACACGCACGCGTGGCGCTAACGAAAACATGCTCGGGTCTCGACGAATATATTAGAACGGCCTTAACACTGTCTGTCACTTAGCATTGGTTGACATGCATTCAATTTTGTATCGAAATAATTTTTTTCACCATGAAAATATTTGCAGCTCGAACGAAAAACTATTCAATTTTAATTGTTTTTCCATTTAATTTAGAAATTCTTTCAACCTCGCGCAAGTTTGTCAATGTAGGCATTTCTCTACATTACAAACCGAGTCTCTTGATAGAAAGGTCGGATAATGTTGAAAAACTTTCGTCAATAATTGAAATTGGACATACAAATTGAAAATCATCTTGTTTTACATTATAAATTACTTCGGTGGTTGAACACAAATTTTAACTATATGTACATTTTCTAAAGTAAAGTTTAAATGGCATCGAGTTGAAGCGTAAAGCGTAACGTATACGGGTCCAATCTCAAGAATGGATACGAGGCGCGGCTCTTGATAGTGCGGATTGTAATGAATTCAAGTATTAATTAGCCGATAAAGCCACAAACAAATGTGTGAAACCAATTCGACCATTTGTGCGGGATTGACATTGATGAATATTGCACCATCGTTATTATGGAATGCAACTTCATCGAATGAAAGAAAACAAGTGTTTTCTTTTCAATTTCATTTTACAAGTCAATTTCAAAATTTCTTTCATCACGCAAAAGTTCGTTTGTCAACGTAGGCATTTTTTCGATTATAAACCGAGTCTTTCAATAAAAGTAACCGATAATATTGAAACACTTTCGCTAATAATTAGAATCCTAGCTATACGTTTTTTTATATTTCGTTTTCGGTTCAAAATTACTTTATCGTGATCAAACACAAATGTTAGATGTGAAAATTTTCGCAAACGAACTTCATAGTGCGAATTATGATGAATTCAAGTGTTAATTAGCCAAAGGAGCGTGAATAAACAACTAATACGTGATATTAATTAAATCACTTTTGCGGGATTGACATTATTGCAACTATGGGATATTCGAACGATTTCGTCACACGCGATGTCTGGACGTCGAGTTCCCGAGAGGTGCAACAAGACATCGAACGGTGAGTAAATCGATCGTTGCCATAGCATGAAAAAGCCAGCATAAAAATTGTAAAAATTTGAAGTAATTTTTAAAGTATTTCCGATGTTAATTCTATCTCCCATACTTGCGCGGCTTACCAAGGTTGTCAATTTTTAAATGTAAGCTGCTTATGTTGCTTATGAAGTTTTAAAACATCGACACACTGAATTTGTAGAGAATTTCTTTAGGAACCGATTAAGGGTTTGTGCTTCAGAATTGCTTGACAAAAACGGATCATTCTCTTGAAAATCTCGATCAAACTATGAAATCGTGAAATTTTACATTTGTCAAATGACGGTCAAGGTGATCTATCAGTCTTGCGGTCGGTAACAAAGTAGATACACGTTATCATCTCTCGGCGTCAGTTCTTGTTCCCTTCGATGGTGCTGCTGACCGCGCTTTACATCGGAGGCAAGATGGCGTAGTGCCGTCGATAACGTCGGCCACGAAGGTGGTGGTTCCGCCACATATATACGTTGCAGCGGTACTGTCGTTATACCGCGTACCGATACGCCTTACCAGTATCGTACGCTTACCTCATGCACGTACCTGGAAGATTTTGTTCCAGTACAGCGTACACAAAATGTTTTGATTGCACTGGTACTGCACGACCATTTTGTTTGCTGGAAAATCAAGTAATATTTATTGACACCAGATGACACCGCCTCCGTGACTCAACATTTCTTTTTCCGTTCGATCGTTCGACCATTAGAACTCCTTGGCCGATACGGGATCCCGAAGGCCAGGTAAAATCGCTTCCAAACAAATCGGCCCCTCAAAACAAATAAAGAAAAAGAAGTTTGACTTTGTCTAAATGTATGCTCAAGGGTAATTGTCAAATAAATCTTAAAAATCAACAACAAAATTAATTTGCAATTTCACAATCTGCAAATATGTTTTGAAACCTTTTAATCTTTATTATCTTGATTGTAAACGACGAACCACCATTTTATGACTGTTTTTTTCGTTCTCTAATTTGAAGAAGCTCCACGGATCATGAATACCCATGTTCGGCGAGTTAAGAACGTTTTATTACACACTCGTGTTCGTCTAAAAATTCAGTTCGATCCGAATTCCAGTTAATGATTTCAAAAAAATCTGAAAAAAGTCAGCCATTTCTATGATGTTACGACCACTTAGAATTGCAAAAATGAAAAAAAAAACGCCATTGATTAATTCTTCTTCGAAATATATATAATTCAACAGACAATTAGACACTTAAAAAAAAAAAAATTATAGAAATCAATATCGCTCAGAATATCAGTGATTTCACTCAAAAATTGCCCCTTATAGATACATTTTTTTATAATTAACAAATATCAATTAGTATCCCGATATGTATATATATACATATATATGTTTTGTCGAATATCCGAAGTTTTTGAATTAAGTCGTGTTCACATATTCGTGATTCCATATTGTTACGAATTTTCCAAAATGAGGCTCGCATTTAATATTATAATGGGATTGGTTGAAGATAAACCGTTCATAGTGTTTAAGCTCCTCCCACCTGTCTGCCATATTATTGTACCTTTAAGGCGTGACCCGAGCACCTTGTCGAGGCCTCAGGTGCACACGCATATGCCCACTCTTCCTAGTATGCTCTGCCGAGCATAACCTTTGCAGGCTTCGGTTATAAGTTTCCAGTACGCCCACACCGACCCTTCGACGGAAATCTTATTCCAACCATTATTACTGGAGCCCAACTTCATGGACTGTCGTCCATTCAGCGTGTTTGAAACGATTCAACATATTTTTTTTCCTTTGTTTTATTGTACTCCATATAAATACGTATACGTGGAGTTTTTAATTTACAAAAAATGATACAAATGAATATTTTCGTCCCCTGATGGATTTTCTGCTCGGTCTGTCACACGAAACCCGCGTGGAAGTAACAACAAAAAATACTGATTCAAGTACGAGAATATGTAGATTTTTTTTATCAATACGATGTTTTTTATCAGGTATTACAAAAGCAATTGGTTAATGGGCGTTGGTAAGTTTCTGGGATTGATGGTGCACTTGAGGAAAACTGATAAACAGATCCCCTTCATTCCATCTTTATCGAATGTATGCATAACGTTTAATAAGATGTATGGACTTATATATAACTCTTAAGGGATAATATTATTAATATAATAGAGTACTGCATAAGCCTAAAGATTAGTTGTATTATCGAGAAAGCGTGTGCTTCTATTAAGGAGAAGGATCAAAATGGCGTGCGCACGAGCAAGGGGCTCACGACGCTCACGTACTGTATGTATAAGGAATATGAAACAGTAAAATTTGTGTCTCGTCGAAGAGATATCCGAGGCACGTAAACATTCTCAACAGCCCTTCCAAGTGCATGATCAATTTTCTTCCGAGCTGTCAGTAAGTAGGTGTATAGTGTATATTTCCAACTCTCAGTAGGGGGCCAAAACTTTCGCTCTTATCCGGGAAATAAATAAATGTCAGTCACACGCCAACAGTCTGTCGTGCGTGTATGTATAAACGTGTGTATACTGGCCATTTCGTGGAAAAACGTGGCATTTATAAAACACAACAACTCACAAATTTGCACCGACGAAAACGACAAACTTTTCATAAAGAAAAAATCGAGTATAACTCTATTATACTTCAAATGGATAATAACTCTTAAAGTAGAAACAAATTGACGATGCATGCTCACCATTTCCGTAGTAAAAGCGAGTGTAAGCTAGCAAAAAAGGGAGATTGGGCGAAGTACGCATACAATGAAAATTCTAACGAGAGAACGCTTCGGAAGGGAGGGAGAAAGAAGAAACAGGAACACAAAAACAAAAGGGAAAAAATGTGCGGTGAATGTATGTCGTAAACAGTTGAAGCGTATCGATATCGAAGATCACGAAGAAATAAGCGAGAAACGTTGAAAGAGAGAAGTGAAACGTGGTGAAGAGCGGGGGGGGGGGCTAAAAATGAGATGGCAATAGAATCACAGTTCGTGGAGGGAGAGAAAGGGGAAGTTAGGTAAAGTAATACATTATATCGATGCGTCAAGGTCAAAAGGGCATATCAGGGTGTTTATAAGCCTGAAGTTTCCATGCTTTTGGCATAAGCATCAGCGTACACATGCACATGAGGGTAAAGGGTGGGGAGGGAGGGAGGGGGAAAGACATAAATACGAATAGAGAGAATCGTATACGCGAGCAAGCGGGAGCCAAATGTATACATATATTATGGAGGGAGCGCTATCGGCCGTGAATAATGCGCGGTGGCGTCCGTTCGGTCGGGTCTCGTGCAGAGGCCCGGCTGGATGGATTGATAAAGATTAAAGGTAAAGGGAGGTGGCGTTGGCGGCAGCAACCGAGTGTATACGAATAAGGAAAGAGCGGGGGAAGGGGGGGGAGAATAGAGGGGAACTCTAGGACAAGGGGTGTTTGGAGTTAGGCGACAGAAGTCACCCAGCGAAACGAACTGTCGACGTTTCTCGTCCACACATGTGTATAACTCTACACGTGAACGAGAAAGAGAAAAAGAGAGAAATCAAGAGGAAGGGCGATTTGAGAACCTGGCAGCAAGAAAGGATGACTAAGGAGGGGGATGATGTCACATAGGGGTTTCTCTCTATGCTCCACAACAATCTCGTCTCCCTTTCCATCATATACATTATACCCTCGTATATATATTTACCGGCTACTGCTACTGCTGCTATACTCTTCTTCTACCTTTATCCCAATCCTAACCTACATGACAAACTAATGTTTGCCTACAGATGCAGACTCCGATGTTTTTCGCTTGCAAACGTTGTCGAATACGAAATGTTATTATCGTGACCAGTGACGTATAGCACTGTCAATGAGTCATAACTTACGAAGATAAATATATATATATATATATATATATGTATTGTAGATATTTCTTTATCTATTTCTACAGAGTGCCGCACAGCAAAAAAAACAATGACATTGAACACGTGATTTATTCCTAATATCGATACCGATACGTCTCAATAATTAATTAATTTTCTAAGTCAAATTCGAGCATCGATGTTAGAATTTTTATTAAGCGATTAGAGATTTTTGTCAAATTTCTAAATCTGTGCGGTGGCAACTTTTGAAATTTTGATTATTGAGATCGGTTAATCGGAAAAAAATTCTAAAACGTGACAAAATTTCAAAAATGAAATAAAAATCGAAAGTAACCACTCACATGGACAGCTACATTCGTATAGACCTTGAAAAAATGTATCTTCTTATTTTCAGATGACTATTCAACAAAGTTTTTACGAGACGATGACGAAATTTTTTTTTTTTTTCTAATTTTCTCATAAGAACTTTCTCTAAAAAGTAAAAATATATCCTATGGACCATGCTTAAATAATAAGTTTTAGTCGTGAAAAAAAATATTCCAAACGTTAACAGTTTTTCGAGGCTCCACGTTGGTTCCCTTAACCATTGTAAAATATTCTTCAGGGAAATGGCCAATTTTCGAAAACCCAGGATCCAAAATTTGGACGAAAACCCTTCGCTCGGGGTAATTTAGACCCCGAGTAACTCGAAGGATTGAAAAGTGACGTGCTTACAGGAAACATTCCGAGTTCAATGATAATATTTATTTTCATAATGATAATAATGGTGGTAAGCTTTTGAAAAAATAAAAGTTGAAAAAGTCTTGTGTATTAGAGTTTGCGACATCGATATATGGATTCGTATTTCAACACCGATATTTTTTAACGGGCAATGCGCATTATATATGTGAACTCGTCTCGGATCTCTCCTCGTAGACTCTCAATTGGATTCTCGAGTGGTACGCGATTAATCTCGCTCGACGAATAAGCTTGCGAACGAGGAGAACGAAGTAGTATAGAAATATACCTCGATGGAGAGAAACTGCGTGAGTACCATTGCGCGGCATAACGTGGATAAAAGAATGTAAAAAGACACGCATACCACTTGGCGCAAACGTAAATACATGTGTATATAAATATATCTATATTTACATTTTTATTCGAAAGCAGCATCCATGACGCAGAACTCGTGCGGTCATCCGTTCGAATCAATTCGAGGAAGCTTTCCAATCCCTCCCGTTGCGTACATTTTCGAATCAACCGAAAAGACCTTGCTCTTTCACCCCATAAAGGAAGCGGCAAACTTATTCATCGTTCTCATCGAACGACGGTAGATAAAGTCGTTTTCTATCGTCCGCTCACATATCTGTATGTACATCTCTATTGATTCGTTAATTTTCTCTGTTACGCTTGGGATCGTATCGTAACTCAAACTTTTCTTTGCTTCGTACGAACGTCAGAGAGCGATTCGAATTATCATCAACGCGAAAACGTATAAAGATTATTTCGTAGGGCTGTCATAAAAACGTTGACGCGGGAGAAAAAAACTTACAAGTATGGCAGACACGGTGTAAGTTAACAAGACGTCGAGAAAACTCAACGATGAACATCGAGCATCGAGATGAGTTCGATAACCTCTTCGTCAAACTCTCTTTCTTCTATTTCTTTCTCGCTCATTCTCTCATTCTTCAGCCCCCACGGGTCCAATCGACCACACGATACTGTTGTACGAGTACCATTACGAACAGAGAAGTCTCTCGAGTCGATGACGGCCACGATTACTTAGTTTACTGCTGCCTGACGCCCTCACTAAAGTCTACCTAGTCATTTTCTACCTCCTTCTATGCTTCTATCTCTCTTTCTGTTTCCTTGTCAACTAAATGTCCGTATTCACCATATCTACTACAAAACCTATATCGATGCGCATCGTTACTACGTTGCTACCCTATTTCCCTTTCCCACATCCCTCCTCCTTACATCACTTTCAGTCAACGATCTCCATCTTTCTCCCTCCTTCCCACAACTCAACTCTCTTATCTTATCGTATTTCCTCTAGCTTTTCTTAAATTCTCATTTAGAGCTTTTGAAATTAACCTTTTTTTTTGCTCTTAATCAGATGACTTATAACCTCATTCTTTATCAATAACATATTAATCTCTTACCTTAAGATAATACGTGACAGGAAAGAGCTATAGTGAGACAGTGATATTTTACTCCTAGGTTACAACGATTTTCTACACAACTCGGAAACACAGTTTTCGAATAAATTAAGATGCACTTCTTTCTAAACTTTGTCTTATGCCTGTATACCATTCGTTTAGTCGAGAGTTTTTATTACATTTTAAATGGATAATTTTTCGAATTTCGAATTCACGAATTTCAATCAGTCCGAGTGTCCATCTCATGCAGACTTGTCGTCGTGATGATTGTAAAAAAAGTGGTACGAACTCGAATGTTTCAGGATCGTTTTGCACGATACAGTAAAAATTTACCGACGATTTAAGCAAAAAAAGAGTCAGTCCGATTCATGAGCGAAAGGAATACCTTAAAGAAGAATTTTTCCAAAAAAACGTTTCAGTAGTATATAAAAGGTTACGAATTTCTCAATATTGTCTTGTATTACGTGCCCTTAACGAACGAAATCAGTGTATAACCGACGCCCATGTGCGGAGAAACAAGCCAGCATCCTGGGATGACTCATTGCGATATCGCAGACCTCTCCTATCCTTGTCCTTTAGTATTTCAATTCTACTCGAGACCCGCACATTAACTCTGTTTGTATTCGGATGCTGACAATAGGAGATCGAGGGAGCGAGAGAGCGAAAAAAAGAGAGGGCGGCCAGTAGTATGAACGCCATAAAGGTAAGTCACATGATCGCGTAGGAGAAGAGTGGGCGAAGAATAGAAAAGTGGGGGAACGAAGCGAATCATTGTGGTGCGTACAGCGGAGGAGAAAGGTAGGAGAACGCAACCCGAAAATTCTCTAGCCGCAGGGCACGTGGCATCGACACAAAATTCACCCTACATCCATCTCGTGGCTGGCGGACCAATTCTACCCCCTTTTCTACCTCTCAGACTTCCTACTCCTCACTTTCTCGATCTCACCCTCTTTTCACTCTCATCTCTATCGATGCTTTTCTCCCTTTCCGTCCATCAACTTCCGTCTCTCCAATATCTGACCCCTGCTTCGTACTTTACTCTTACGAGACTCTACGTTCTCTCACTTCTGCCATTTCGAACCATCCCATCTTTGACTTTATTACCATTTTCTTGTTTTGCCTCTTTTCCTTCACTTTTGCCTTTCAACGTTCCGAAATCTATTCTTTTCCCCTCATATCCTCTCTCCCTCATCGGTTGTAAACAACAACCATTGCATTTTTCATTCCTTGCATATCTTAAAATACGATACATTCCTCGTTTAATTGCTCAGAAGTTTTTTTTTTGTTCTTTCCATGCTATTCAATATACAGCAATGCAAACATTTTTTGTCCTTAATTAAGCGCGTTACTATTTGAGCTATCGTTCCTCGTAATAATCTCTAGCTATGAAATATACGCTTTGTCATAATGCTTTCTGCTTATTCTGATAGTTATGAAGTTATGGAGATACAAGCTGTGCGAGTGGCCGCAAATATGGTGTATTGCAAATTAACGAGAGAAGCTCTCAGAGTGTCCGGCGTCTCTTTCTCTCGATCAATAAGTTGACGCAACTATGGCATATTTGCTGTACTTCAGAATTTATGTACATTACATTTTCAGTGAATTTTTAACAATGTCGGTGTTACTACACCGACATTAAGTATTAAGTCTTGAGAATGGGAGCATTAAAAAAAAACTCAAGGGCTTCTCGGTAAAGTCCAAATATCCATCAAGTTACAAATTGACTCACGAAACTTAGCCAAAAACTGTCTAAATCATCATTTAATTTCCTTCAACACAGAAAAATAATGAGTGTTTGCTGTAAATCTCGATCGGAAATACAGCGTAAACTTGACATTGACGTTATCCAAGTAATGATGGAGGAGGAAAAAAAAAGCTTCGAGGTTATGAGTGAATTTTTTTCGTCCAATGGCAAAGCGGATGCGCACAAATCGGTGACAGCGGCAGGAAAAAAAAAATTGGTAACGTCTCGTGTTGGATCGACGTTAAGCAAGCGGAAAGTTTTATCGCTTCGTAGGTATCGAGAACGGCCTATTCTTGGAACAATTCACAAACACGAGCGTAGCAGCCTGAAATTAATGGTTAACAAGGGAGGCGATAGTTGCGACGTAAAGTAAGAAAGATAGGTTGGATGTTGGGGAAAAAAAGAAGAGTTTACATGATACTTTACAATGAGTGTGTGTGTGGTATATAAATGCGATGTGTATAATAATGGGCGGCAAGGGGCGCAGATAGCGAACGCGAGAGTGGCACGTAAAGCGCGCCGGTAAGGATCCCTCTCAATTAAACAATTATACTTAAATTGAGTAAATTCCCGGAGTCCGTGATGCCCGCATCCTCGTTTGTGAAAGAAATATATAACGTTTGCTCGGGAATATCAGAGGACAGCACCGTTTGCCTAAAGTGATGTATGCGAACGATGAGCGCCTCTACTGTTGTTCTATGGTACTCGCACCTATCCGCATTTTCCCTTAGTTTTGCTCTCAGTGCGTTTGACTCATTGGCCCTTCCCTCTCGCTCTCTCTCTCTCTCTCGCGTCAACGCTGCCACCTACCATGTATTAGTACTTTTATTATACACCCAGCATTCCACGTTATTTACGCCGGACGAGAGCGACGCTCACAGTCAAATTGACAATGAAAGCGGACCCGCACACTTCTCGTTGACTCATCGGTCTTTTTCTCTTCACACGGTAGCTCTCGATTGATACCTTTTTACACGACTATCTATAGCTGTATACACGTTTAAATATATTTCTACGATGAGAAGATCCCGCAGGTAATTTTATTCTCGTTAATTTCGTTTTTTTTTTCAAGGATTGAATTATAGGGGTTAATAAAGCGGTGAAGTTATAGTCACGTTGAGCAAATACAGAGAGAAGAATACACGAATAAAATATTGTTCACGACGTTCTAATTTTCTTGTACTTTTCATTATGTCAAAATAATTGACACATATACGAAAGAGTTTTTTCGTTATCGTATAAATTTCTTGGCTACCTGTCTTGGCTACCGGAAAAAATAAATCGAGTCTGATTTCGAGATAAATTCATTTTGAGAAATGCAACATTTTTGACCGATCTTACCGAATAAGCAAGTTGGAACCGCACACCGACCGCTGTGGGTTGATCGAAAAGTTATTTTCCCTCGAAGTTGATTTTATTTTACGAAAGCTCGATCGTAAAAACTTTTTTTTCGGTTATTTTACGATTGACATATATACATGTATAAAACGGATAAAAATCGAGATAACCGAATGAATCGAACGATATTTTTTGGACCTACTCAGCTGGTCTATAAAACTTGTCGTTCCCCTAATAAACATAAATCGATCAGACATGGGAAAAGTTACGAGAATTTAAAATTCTCGTATACACTTTTCTTTTTAACATTTTATACCCTACAAAACTTTAACGAGCTTTGTTACATTTTTTCCAACATCGTGGAGCTCTTTTCTTGAAACGTCAGCAGCGTTTAAACTTCACTTTTGTTACATTAGATGGTGAATTTGATGTAATCACAATATTTGTCAGAATTTCGGTTCGAATCGAATTAATTGACTCATCGGAAGCATAATCACGATACAGATTTAGGAAAAAAGATAAAATTTGTGATTTACGTTAACATTGGGACGTAAAAGCAAAAAAAGGAACTTTTTTCGACAAAAAATCTTATTATGAAGACAGAAATGCAGTGATCGAAGAGAAAAGTATGAGAAAAGAGCGAAATGAGGGGGTGGTGAAAAAAGTACCCTACGTCAGTATTTAAACACGGGATGCAGAACGAGAAAAAGAGAGAAGGTCGAAGGGGAAAAACTACTAGGGTAAAATCGGGTATTCCATTGTGCTCAGGTGTGAGGCGTGTGCAGAAGCGACGTGAGGGTTTGCACACTTACACATATAAATACATGTATACGTACGAAGACCAAACAGGGGAGAATTACACAGTGTGAGATATACATATATATGTTATTTGTACCTACATAAAATCGTGAGTATATGGCTATATCGTTAGAATTGTACAGTGTACATCCAGGAGAATGAGCTCTCGCACGCGGGACGGTAGATTTGCACACGCGGCACGAGCCGTTCCCAACAAAGGGATGGAACAGATTGGAAGCCATTCATTCATTCTCTTCCTATCCCATATCTTTCTCTCTCTCTCTCGTCCTCTTCTTCTTCATCTCTCCCCATCTTTTTTTCCCTCCATATCTACGTATTTGACTGCAGGCTACCGACATTAACCACCTATGAGCATATATGTCACATCTATAGGCTGTTTCACCTTAATATTACGATTTATAACAGAAAAGTCTTGATTTTTAAGCACGGTTTAAAAAATCAGGTTTTCTAATTGACAAAAAAATCATTCGACCCATAAAAGATGGGATCGAAAGTTTGTTTTCAAATTATTACGAAGATTTTGATCATTTGATAATTTTATTCAACTTACGACACTTTTATGATTGAATTTAAAAATAAATTTTACTCCGATAACCTTGAGTTGACACTCTGGGTCAATTTGACCCGCACTCATTCTTCCCTGTCAATTATTCTTACCCCAAGAATAAAATAAATGAAGTTCCCTTGTTTAAATGATTTGTCAACAAAGGGTTAATGAAAACTTTCGAGGAGCCTAATTGAAAAATTATTAGATTTAATTTAACAATTTTGGAAGGAAATTTATGGAGGAATTTTTATTATAAAAGTAAAAAATTCTGCATAGAATAACTCATACGAATGTACGTGAGGCCTGAGGTGGGACGAGTGGCTCGAGGACACGCGCGACAGCTTTGCCACCCCTTGTGTAATCTTGTGCACGAAGTATTATCATCGGCGCTCACGCGGACACATATTTTTTTTCCTGTACATTGCAATAAATATATGTCTAATAAATGCCAACGATTTCTATTGATACACAATGTGCATGAATTTTACTAGCTTCGGCCCTGATGATACAGTGTTCTCGTCCATTTACGTGTAAAAGTGCATTAACGCATCTGTGCGCAATTGACGATTATATGGAAATGAAGTTTGTGTTACAAGACACATAAATTTTCATGCAATTTCGATTTTAACGTTTCAACTAATCACGCATGCCCGAAAACTCGCTCCCATTGCCTTTTCATTCCTCGCAAATGGATGAACCAATGCAAACTGAGAGTGAACGCTCAACGATTTATGGAAATATGTATCGTGTCTGGGCGTACGTACATGTTCAACCAATTTCCCATTTTACTGCGAAACGTGTATTCTCAAATGTACATTTCCACATCATAGAGGTCGTAACTTTCTAGTGTGTTCTCTCATCATGACAGCAACGAGGATGCATTTATAATTTCATATCAAAACATAATATCGCTACGGTCGTTTGTCCTGAGTTCTTTCAACAATGTGATGAATAAAAAACTATTTAAGGTTATGTTGTTTCCTGGAATGCTTTTTTCAGCTTTTGAATATTTTCGAGCTATATTTTCATCTTGTTTTTATTGCGTATACGGATTTATTGTTTATTGAAAAACATACACAAGGTTTTGAAATAAAAATCGACAAATCTTACATCCATCGACAGAGTTTCGGAAGTTCTATGCATCGGAAAAAAAACTCAAACATATTCCAGCGCGAAGCAATCGTACCACAATCAGCCGAGAAAATGATTTTTTCACAAAATTGCTGCATTCCGTATTTTAATTATCGATTTTTTGTATACTTTTTACCTCTCTATGGGCTGTGAAACTAAACATAACCATAATTTTGACTCGATGACTTGCTGGCATGGCTGAAAAACATTCACGAAAAACAAATACATTGAAATTCATCTAAAGCTGAAACACATTGAAATTCTTTCTATTCTCCAAATGTTCTATGAAAACATAATTTTTAATGAGAATACAGTTCAGGACGACGGACCAGTCATTGAATTGATTTGTTTATTATTTGATATTTATTATTGGATTTAACGGTCGAGTTCCGGCAATTTTTCCAACTTGATTTGACAGATTGGTAACCTTCAGATTCCGAGAATTTTTTGAAATTTGATTTTTCTAATTACGTGAGGTTGAAATAACACTTTTGTTGGGCTAAGATTTTATTGATGTTAATAATATGTAATGGATGGCAACTCGTTCGCTTTCGCATATCGAACTCTCGTCTAGTGTTGTACGTTGAGCGATCGTCTACCACCGCATACGAGATACGAGAGTCGGAGAGAGTGAGTAAAGGTTATGTTCTTTCCGGCTGCGTGCACTTCTATTCAAGTTATTGCATTACTGGCTTAGCTTTGCTCTCGAGTTTCTCCCTCTCGCCCTTATTCTCCTTCTCTTTTTCTCTCATTCTCACAAGTACCCCTCGGGAAAATGAGCTGATGGTCTGCAGATCGTACAGGGGAAATTATACACGCGTTCTGCTAGAATTAACCATGTACGGTCTTCGTCTCTGATAATAATTTTTCAACCATCTTGGGAGATCGTTCTAAAGTCACATCGTAAGTCAATAAATTTGGTGACTGTATTCAAAGTGTATTTTTTCGCTAAAACAAAAAACCAAAATTCCCTTCGATCTTTCGAAAACTCAGCATTTCAATCCAACAATAAAACAGTTTATTTTGTTTATTTATTATTTTTGAAAACCCAAAAAAAATCCAAACGACCGCATGATTTGTTATTTTATTTTTTTCAAAAATCCAAAATCAAAATTTTCAACTAACAAGTATAAACGACTGCAAACAAACACACAAACTGTAATTTTTTTATTTAAACAGTCGATTGACTTTCTGTTTACAAAGTTCGTTGACCTTGTGAACAAGAAATATGGGAATACGAAATAAATAATGTCTGATGTCATATTTTAAGGCACATTCGATCTGGAACGTCCCATAATCGACATTTTCTTTTATTCTTCTCCCTCCCCCCCCGCCCCTCTTTCTTTCTCTCTCTCCCCCACATGGCGCCCACACAATCCGACCATATCCAATATCCTTCGATAGAGGGCTTTATTTTCGCCTAGCATTTTTCAGTGCACACCTTTAGCAAAAGGGCTTGCTCGCGTACAACCGCTATCCCTTTAAATCTCGTTTCAATCCTGACTACTGTATACGTAGGTACGTATAATAAAAGCCACCTTATGTCTATGGTACAGCTGGAACGAGATGGCTTATTGGGGTGGACGAAAGGTAAACTAGGGGGTCGACGAGAATCGAGTAAAAGAAATACAGCCGGTAGGCATCGAATCGAATAAAATCCTCTGATAATTCGACAAATGGTCAATCCAAAGATTTCTATTTATGTTATTCACAAAAAGGTAAATATTGTGAATTGCAACTATTCCCAAAAATGATAATAACATATTTTAAATACTGACAAAAATATCCTTCTTGGAAGCGAAGCATGGGATATTTCCGTTGTTAAGTGATTTAAAAAAAAGGTTGAAAAAAGATAAAAGAAAGGTTTGAATTGAAAAAAAAAAACAGGGGTTAACAATTAACAAAAAAAAAAGGGTTCTATAATATTTTTTGCCACAACAAACGAGCTACTTCGTATTTTTAAATATAAATAAATATTTCATCGAAAAATAATACGTTGAAAAGGACAGTGGCAAGAGAAAAAAGATTCAAAAAATTTGTCTCACTGCGAGAGACCTACTGAGAGTTTGAAATATTAGGACGATAGAACGAGAGCAGAAAAGAGAATAGAGAAAAAAAAAAGCCTGCGAGCGAAAACACTCGTGGTCCATGGTCGTTGAACGTGTTCGTCGATGGACGTGCACACAATTTTTTGTATATTGTTTCGGGGCTGCACGAGGAGACGAGAGAGTTCGGGGTTCATATATATATATATACATTAGCACGTGTTTATTTATACACGGGAGTATGTGAGGATACCAAGGGGGTGAACTTCCCCGTAAAATCTGGCCCGCATACGGGGTTGAAATCGAAGGTGCACGCGTTCGTCAGGAGCCCCCAGGCTGTCGCCCATATGGTGACCATGGCCTCGGGGACTTTCGAGACGATAGGTAAGCACACTCGTCCTCCACACGTTCTATACACGACGTACTTTTCCACCAGCCAATGCTTCATGCTTCACTCTTTTTTTCCTCTATTCCACAGACAAACGCACCTTTTAACAAACCAAAGGGCGTAATAAACACAATTGCACGCGTCCATTGAAAGTGTTAGTGTCTTTCCTCTTCGTAATATTCGATAGTTAGCTGCTTGCCCTTCGAGTACGTGCATTTTTTTTACTTCTCATACACACGTTCTTTACGTCCTGTTCTCGCGTTTTCTCTCGGGAATATAGATATATATATATTTGGACCCCCAAGCGATCTTTTTTCAGTTCGTTATGTTACTCGTACTTTTTTTTCCTTTTCATTTTTCTTGCCCCTACTCTTTTTTCGCTTCTTCTTTCTCACTCTTTCTATCTTGCATAGCTTTTCGTATACAATATTTCATACCTTCAAAAAAATGTACACGGTGTATTCAATCTGTCGACCTTATGCCCCTGTCGTATATTTTACATTTGTCATACCTGATCCACGTACAATCATATGGTTTTGGGGACGAAAAAAAACTTGTATTTGCTTGAATTTGCTCTCGTGTCCTCAGTCCTTCCTCAATAAATCGCTCTACTTCTACGTTTTACGAAACTTTACCGCTAAATATTCGAATTTAACAAAGCTTTAAAGAGACATCTTTATTTTGTCTCTAGAGAAAAAAAATCCACTGTGACTTCTTTCAATTAAGAGACATTCTTTGGAATTATGGTAGTTTTAGAGGTTAGGCCACTTGAAAACGAAAAGTCCAAGTTGGGAGAACATGAAACGATTTGGAATAGTGTTTTTTGGGCATTATTTCGGAGAGGAAAAAAGCGTTGAAAAAAAATGACAATAAAACATTCAAAAAAATCTTTGAGTACCACACGAGATTCTCATTCGAATAAACAAAGAAAAAAGTCTAATTATCGAATTCAATTCGTTCGAAAAAAAAAAATGTTAAAAATCGTCAATTTTTGGGCCCGTTACACTGAGAAGGTCTTATAAATTAAAACTGCAACTGCAGTTCACTTTACCATTGTTAGAATTATTATGTAATAAAACTCGGGCGAAGCCGAGGGCTCAGTAAATATGTCTGTAATATATACGTATATATATATATACATATTGTTTCATGTGCGTATATCTCTATGAGTAACAGTATCCTTTTAACGTTGACGGTAGCATCAGAAGACTTTCGAATGTACACTCAGGCACGGGAAGCAAATATTTGCAGGCCCCCGTTGGTACTCGATGAGCACACGTTCAGCTCGACAGTTCCATACCTTTGATACTCTATTAAGGTTTGTTGTTCGGGGCTTCACTACGCTATTCGCATGTATTCGTACATCAACTGACACACACACATACACGCAAATACAAAGAGAGTTATGGATGTATATATATTGTGGTGTTGCAGTGCTATCGTCGAGTACAAAAGACATTGCATGACTCCCTCTCCTAAGACCCATGCAGAAGACCGGATTTTAGTACACAAAACACTATCTATGTATATGCGCAGTTTAGTCGAAGCTCTTTCTCGTATCATATTTCCTTCTTCATCCATGCATAAATGCTCGAGAAGTGAGCTTTTCCAAACAAACACGATAATACTTTGTGCAAACTGTGATCAACTGTAGTCGATAGCAAAGGTATAGCAAAATGAGTCAAAATTACGGTTGCTGCATGAAGATTTGTTTACATCGTGAAAAAAATAAAAAATAAACACACGTAGTAGCGAAATTCGTAGTAAAATTCTGATAATCGAGCTTAATACAAAATTTGAAAAATCATAATATTGTGTAGAATTTTATCACAAGTTTGGGTAACGATCACCTTAGAATCGTTCGAAAAAAGCAGCGTCTCGTGAAACGGCCATTTTAAATTCCAAAATGGGCTTCTCTAGCGAGAAGGGGAATAAAGAATTTTTTTTTTGTCTGTTGCGCCTGTTTTTTCTCTTGGCTTGACTCGAAGCTCCGAGATTTCAAAGTTGAGTATATAGGTGCGTATCGAACATACACATCCTTGGAGGGAGCTAACGGTGATGACAGTGAGAAAGAGCAACCAAAGTCCAATTGGGTGAGCCGAGGAGATAAATAAAAGACAAAGTCTTAAAATGTATAGTTCGGAAGAATGAAGAGAAAAAAAAATGGTCGTGGGTGTGTGTTGTGTGCGTGAGAAAGAACAACGAGAATAAGAAGACGAAAGTGTGCGAGAGAGAAAGAGGGAGACGGAGAGAAGATGAGAAAAAGAGAAAAATATACGATAACGTGAGAAGAAACGAAGAGAAACGTTAAACGGGCGCGAAAAGTTGGTCTTAACGAGAACAGGAGATAGAAAACGGTGTGCGAGCGAGATAAAAGATGGGGTCGGGGTATAGAGACGAGGAGGCGCAAGTGGCTCACACATGGTGCACAGTTGTTCGAGAGGTCAGGTTTTTGTCCACGAGAGCGCTTTCGGTTTTACGGGATACCAAAGAGAGAAAGAGAGAAAGAGGCAGAACCGAAGTTACCGCTTGCTACGTGAGATACAAGCTATAATACACGTGTGTGTCCGCGTATATACAGGACTAAGGCCTCCTGGGAGTTTGCCTCGAACGTATCCGACCAAACTCTCGTCTCTTGTCGACCCCTAGCCCCCCCCCCCCTCCTCCCCCTCCCGCTCCCTCACCCTCTCCTTTTGCTCCTCGTTTCGACAAATTGTCAAAGTTTCCTATATTTACGGTTCACACACGTGGCAAATAAAAAAAAAACCGAAGATAAGCACGATGAGAGGAGGAGAAGAGCTAACCTTAAAAATCCGAGAACTAATCAATATTCCGAAGTCAAAATTACAACCAAAGTATTTACATGATAACGTCGTTTCAATGAATACCAAAAATAAAATATTTTCCGTGACGAATTAATTCGTTACTTCTCATTTGTCAAGACTACGAAACAAAATCAAGGAAAACGAGTGTGTTTTTGTATTTTTGGGAGGTAAGCAGCCGCCATTTTTTTAATCATGGAAACACGAAAATTCCTCAGTAACGTTCACAGTGGTACGACGAAGTCGTGAGAATTTGAGTTTTAACTCTCAACACATTTCACTGTATCGGTAAAATATCTGAAAACTGTATTTCATCATTGGCATTTTTTCGTGTTGCTTTCTGAATTGTTTCCGCGTATGCACCGCTCTTAGCCAAATTTTACGAACTCCTCCACTTTTTTCCCAACTTGGCTGTTTCTGTTCCTGTTCTTGCGAGTGTTGCCCACAGCTATTTTTTTAAATATGCATCGCATCGACACGGAGACCAAGGAAAACTGTAGAAACCCCAACCAATGATAGCGGCTATATTTTTACTGCGTTTCAGTTGGTTAGTAGCAGTAGATACGTAGAAAATCTCTCTCCCGCTCAGTGATTGAAACGCGAGCTGGTGTATGGTTAAGCGGTCACCCAACCGAGTATTGATTTCGCCCGAGGCTGTTTACTTTGGTGAACGACGAAGTCACACACCGACCTTCATGGCTGTCAATATTTCTTGATTACTATTCTATGTCGTTATTCCAAAAAAAATTATCGACTAATATACGGTAATTTTTGACCATGCAGTCGAATACGATCGATTGCACGACTACAGAAAATTATATTTTTGAATTTTCATGCTATGATCACACAATACAGTTAAGAATCGTTTCAGTTTCATTTAATTTTTCAGTGTCAAATTTTGAATGCGACATTCCGTAAACTTGAACTTCGAGATTCTCCTCGAATTGAAAACTTCGTATATTTTTTCTGCATATATAGTAAATCGTGTTTAAAAAAAAAAAAGATTTTTTTTTTGGAAAGTTGGCTGTTTTTTTAAATATTTTTCCAAATTGTATACGTTGATAAAGTCGCGCATTTATTGTTAATTCGTGTCTGGCATTGTTCTCGAGAGTACCAAATTAATGCGTGTGTTTAACTCATGAAAATAAGAGATAAATATTAATGAATCATTCGAGAGAATGAGCGAGGGAGGGGAGAATAGGTTGCGAAGAACGAAAGTGCAACGTTTGTAAACGACGCCCGCTCTTCGCTCGTGGCAGCTAACAAAACATTTTCATTCCCCCGTGACGGATAACTCTTGCGCGAGAAAGCTAATGTTCGTTCGAAGAGAAAGAAAGACTTTGGTCCGTTTATTTTCCGTGGCTTGCCCACGGCCGAGTGAATAATTTAATAAACCGGTAGATTAAAATGAAATACAAGACGAAACAAAAATACGTTAATGAAAAATGTAGGTTACGTCGTCGAATACTTTTGAATCCGCATATGAAAACAAATTCACAACCTAACGGGTTCCTAATTGATGAATTAATAAATTAATTAAAGAGCCAGAGCTTCGTTGCTTCAAAAGTATAAAGAAACGAGAAATCGATTGGAAAAAAGTCATCATTGGAAAAATATTGTTCGGTTGTAAAAGAAAAACAAAACGATCTCGTTGAGAGAGTTAGGTCCGTATCGCGTCAATTGCTACATCATTCGACGACCGAGACGTCTATCGGAGAGAAGAAGAAAGAAGAAGAAGAAGAAGAAGAAAAAAATACGGCAACGGGAATATGAGAAAGGAAATCGTAAAAGAGAGAGATAGAAGGAGAATATATAGAAATATTGGTACATAAAGTCGTTCGGACTGGTCGGGGCCACAGGAACGCGATATAGTCGCAAGTCGCGGTGAGGCACACACCGACGACCGACGAGATAAAGAAACACAGTTGCGAATCACGCCGTGGCGGTGCCAGCGGCGCCTAATAGGCGGCAACAAAAAGGGGTATCACTGACGATGGGGCTTTTTTCCCCTTCTTTACTCCTTCCATCCCCCGCCCTCCCACCCTACGCATAAAATCTAGCATGCCCGTGAGAATGAGGGGAAACGAAAGAGAGCGAGATGGACACATTCGTCCACACACACGTACACACACACACGTCCACACGTATATATAAAACGATAGAAATATAGAGTCGTTTTATCCCCACTGTACCAATGAGTTTGGCGGCCCCTGCTGCGCTCGGAGATCTCCGCGACCCTTCGAGACGATCGCTGCGTCATCGGCTGGACCCGACGACGTCGACGACGATGGAGATCACGCAGGGCCGTATTAAAAAGGCGATAAGATTTAAGCAACAAATATTAACATATTCTAATAAAATTTTCTTTCCTTTATTATTATCAGTGTTGTTGTTCTTTGTTTTCTTATTAATTACATTTTTTCAAGCTTCACGTTTGTTTGGTATTTTATTAAAAAGTGAATGTTTAAAAAATACGACAGACGCCAATCAATCGTGTTTATACTTTGAAAAATTGACGGACAACAATTGGCGATAACAAAAATAATCTACAACACGAACACGGGAATTAATTCTCAAATCCTTCAGTTTTCGACCGATGTTTTGCTCTTTTTTGGGTTCGCCATGTTTGTCGACTCAATAATAAATAATATTAAATAATTAATGAAATAGAATATAATGGAAGTTTTGGAAATCTGAATATTTAGTACTGGGAATCTGGCAAATGATTTTGTACGGAGCTAGAAGCATAGAGAGATGAGAGGACATACATATATTACTGCGAGTATTAACGATGATGATGGATAGGACGGTAACGAACTCCGACTCTGGACAATTGATCGTAAAGCGTGATGCTAGTCTCTTCGTCTCGACGCTGACTCCTCTTGCGCGCATTTACTCTTCGTGTTTGTCGCATTGTCGTATTTCTATGTCTCTCTCTCTCTCTCTCTTGCTCTCTCGTTGTGGAAAATCAACGAGCGTAACACACACAGTACCGCCAACAATTTCGGTCGCGCGCGAGCGCGCGCGCATTCTCTATCCATTCCGTGCGTGAGAATCACGCCGGCCACTTTATTACACTTGTGTATGTAACGAGACATAAATTCAATACTCTGTGTAAAAGGGAATACATATTCGTTTTTAAATAAAACTCGCTCGATCACAAGTTTTATTATTTTAGTAATAAATCATTTTTTAATTGAGCCGTTATCGATGGACATGGATCGGAGACACCCGCATGAACATTTTTCCTGGTATTTTCAGTTTTTTTTTTCACTTCTTGTCTTTCAAAAACAATAAAAAAATTATGAATTTCTTTGCAGCGTTTTATTGTGTATTGTTTAAACTTTACGAGGAAAAAAATGTTCGTTAGCTTGCATCCCTGAGTATAAGTTACCTTGCAAAATCCAACTGGAATATACAGTTTTTTCTTCGAAATTAGAGCTTGAAATTGTGTTGAGAATAACGAAACAAGATATTTAACGATTCGACCGTCTTAATAAAAGCTGCATCCTGTAAATAAAAAATTCTGTTGTCTTTGAAAATTTCATGAATTTGATGGTAACCGCACGACGATGTTTTCGAGAAAGCGTTTCTTCCGACTTTGGATATATCTGACCCTCGAATATCTAAAGATCTTGCGAAATTTTTCAGTTGTATTGTTCAAAAGTCACAATTTACGTCACAACACCAAAAATTGTGAAAAAGTTCTTTCAACAAAATGTTTTTTGACTCGTAACTCTACAGCCACCCCCTTAAATAATATTAAAAACCTTTTATTACGTACACCGTTAGTTACTGATACATTTGTATATTTATTGTGAATTTTTGACAAAAATTGTGAAAAAGTTTTGAAAAATATGTTTTTTGGCTTGGAACTCTAGTGCAGCTCCCTTAAATAATATTTAAAACCTTTCATTATGTACACCGTTTGTTACGTTACATTGGCATATTCATTGTCGATTTTTCACAAAAATTGTGAAAAAATGCTTAAAAATATGATTTTTGGCTCGGAACTGTAGTGCAACCCCCTTAAATAATGTTTGAAACCTTTTATTACATGCACCATTCGTTACTTTCACATTTCTATATTTATAAACGTTTCATATAAATATATTGTGATGTATGAAATTAAACATTGAGCCTTAATGTTTTCTTTGGTGAGATAACGAGTTAACGAAACGACCAAATGGTACATATAACACTCCGTACCGTACACTTGCATCGCAGAAACATAATATTCATGTACGTTGAGGCTTAGTACATAAACGGCATTGTTTCGAGACGCGATTATACTTTGGTCCATTCAGTACTTCGACGACAGCTGCATACTAATAATAGTATCGAACTGCGAAAGGAAAGAGAAAGAGAGAAAGTGCAAAAGAGATCGAAGCCGCCATAGTTGTCTTCGCTGTTTGACCGGTTAATATAACTAGTCAATGTAATACAAACGTTTCTCTCATTCGAGGCATGCTATATCCATCATTAATTCACTGAACGGAACATCGAGAACGAATCGTGACTATAACGAAGCGAGATGTGTCTTTCGGTTGGTATTTATTTTCGGTTGGGAAACGTCGAACTCAAGAGAGTGATAGAGAGACTGTGAAAGCAAAACAAACAAAAAATCTATGTTCCATACGGTCATCTCGTTAGAGATCGATTTTACACGCGATGCTGCAACAATTACGTAAATTTTATTTCTTTATATTTACGTAAAAAGATACGGAGAATCATTAAATAGTGCCAGCGAGAGTTTATCAGATACTTCAGTGTGCCAATGATTTCTATTCACTTCGGGTTATTGAGTCGGGCCATTTTTACCCACGCCAAAACCGTTATTTCCGATCGAATTGACATTTTTTCAATAAAACTGCAACGAAACTTGTAGTTTTTTACAATTGGATCCGGTAGCATTTAAATTGTCAGGATTGATACGATAGTTTGGGAAAAAAATGTATCGAAAAATATCAAGTGATTCAGAAGTTATCATCACGTAAAGTTGCCCGGGTCATACAGACCCTTGGTAGCAACAACCAAGGCTCAAAAATAGTAAATAACCTAAGGATGATAATGTACCTGGAAATTTTTGTTTTCAATTCCATTTCGTAGTGCTGTTATTTGATAAATTGTTTAATTATATTATATTTTATATATATGGTAAAACGAGTAAAACAAAATGATAATAAAAGAAAAAATTTGTTGAGCCGCCATTGTCACGTGACTCCTCAATCTTCGTAGGACACCAGTTAATTTTCTATGGCAACAGACACCTATCTCTCTATGTATAGGCACACGTCTCGGGGACTTTAGACTCGTGTGCAATAATGATTTGCTCAACGAGCCTGAAAGCTTCGATGTCAATGCGTTTGACACGTGCGCGAGTTTGTTACAATTTAAAAGACACGAAGATGCGCGAACGAGAAACTAAGGAAACTTGTATGTTTATATATACATAGTAGATACGTCTATATATATTCGTACACATATATTTGTGTGTACGTATTCATAATATGGATCGTGTATGCTGGGAACGAGAATTCCCGGTAATACGATCGTGGCCTCTAATCACGAAACGACCTATTCTCCCCTCCACCCCTTTCCCTGCTTCCACTGCCTCTCTCATTTCCTTATCGCTCTCCGAGTAAATTAACGTCACTGCATTTTCCTTTACAAACTTGTTAACGAAACGAGCACCAGCGAGAACTCGATGAAACGAAATATAATCGTCGAACGACAAAAACAAGACATATGAAAAAAGAACAACAAAAACAACATAAAAACGTTTGAGAAAGAGCAAAACTTCGAAGACCAGTTCCAGATAAATCCTGAATGTATATATATCCAACAGAGGGCGTCGCACGAAGGGGACTTTTTGTTATCTCCCACCCGCGAGAGAACGAACGAGAGAAACAAAAAGATATCGAAGTTTCCGGTAACAAACCCGCTTAACAGAGAGATAAGAGAGTCCTCTTTCAATCGCTCGAACCGCCCAGTTTCCGATTCGTCACTCGCGTACACACGACACAAAAGTCGTACACCGACTTTTCGAGCATAATATTATCGTATGCCCTTTACAAATGATATTGCTTTCTTGTTATTTACTATTCCGAATAGTTAAACGTCGTAACGTGACTGACGAAAATTCGAAAAAAAACAACATCCAAATTTAGCGTTTCTTTGTCTATAGAAAGATTTTTGTTTCGATGTTTTTTTACGCACATGAATAGCTGAAAGTTATTGCGCTTCCTTAACGGGTGTAGAATTTAAATTTCATTCAACAGGGAACAATAAAACGGATAATTTACAGTAGAATAAAAAAGGATCGGAGAGGGCGCCAGGATCGGGCAGATACGCTCCTGGCTCCTGATTGCGAGCGAAGCACACGCTGTTTGCAGGTAGAGGGGACCGCACGTAAGCGAAGATACTCGAGGATAGCTGTGGAGGCGGGGGAGGGAGTGGAGGAAGGTACATATATAACATATAAAACGTGACTTTGCGAGGGAGAAAGAAACGTGCTCGTGTGTGGGAGTAGAGAAGGATAGGAAAGTGGAGAAGGAGTGGGGAGTAGGCTGGCAAGTAGCGTGGAGTGTGATTCGTTGAACGAGACATTGAGATAGCGAGGTGGGGGTGGTAGCGGTGAGGAGAAGAGAGTGGGAGAAAGGAATGGTGAGGAAGAGCGTGCAACACGTTTACAGACTCGGACATTGCCTGAAGAGGGAAGGTAGGAGGGATTCGGTTAGTATGCTTCGTCAGGACGCGGGGGAGCGAATAGATGCTGTATGTAGGAAAAAGGTAAACGGACGAGGGAGAGAGAGAGAGAGAGAAGAGGAAGGTAGAGCGATAGGAGGGGTGGGGGATGAAGGAAGAGGGAGAGAGAGAGAGAGAGAGAGTGAGAAACACGGGGGCGGTGGCTGGATCTCTTCGTGTCCGCCATTACCGCCATCACCCACCATCCCATCTCCATCTCTCGTATCCTATGGTAAAGCTCCCGTAGCATTCTCCCCCTCCTCCCGCTTTTCCCCGACGCTATCTCTATGCTCCTCTCTTTCTCTCCTCTCCATCGCTCGTTCGCAGCCTCCCCTGCGTCAAATACACAAACCAGAACGTACAGCTTCCATGTACATGTTTGTACATGTGTGTTTGTGTGTGTCGATGAACGCGTTTTCAGGCGAGAGAGAAACGTAGCAGCGCGCGGGTACCGGTGAGCTACTCTTAGCTGGTAGTACACCGCGACATTCTGCCTGCTTGCCTGCTGCCATGCCCTAGCACCGCGAGGGCCGCAAGCGTCTCTCGGTTCCTTCGTTCCTTCTTCTCTTCTTCCTTTCGTTTCCCTCCCCCCGTTCTACTGTTTGTTTATTATTTGAAAAAATAAAAATAAACATATATTAATAAAGAAATATAACGCGTTAATCGAAGTCTAAGAGTTTTTTAAACCCGCCACCGAGCAAAAATCTTTACAAACGCGTTCCACAATCTACAATACCTCGTGGTATTGTAAAAGTCGCGTTGAAAGTGCGACTCGCGGAGTTCTTTATCAAGAAGACGAGGAAAGCTGTAAGACGCGCGGGGTTTTCCCTTCGCCCTCCGTTCTCTGCACCGGACGCACTAAATATTCGAAAGAGGAAACAAAAATCGTGTCGATACGTCAATAGTTTACGATTTATCCGCAGTTTTGTGTCTATATTTATAAAATACGCGTGTGAACGTGTGCGCGAATTAAAAAAAAAAAACAGCGACCAGTGAACGTAACGCGGGGAGTGTTTTTTTTTCTTCTTCTCGTGAAAGAAAGAAGAGAGTAGAACGTGCAGTTGGAAATCGAAGAGAAAAAGTTTGTCGGTATAAAGTGCAATACAGGGAATATATCGAGAAGAACGAAAGAAACAAAATGTTTCTGTTACGCGTCCGTGCCAGAGGACGCGTATGGTGAGCGTGTTTTTCGACGAGGGGGAGGGAAGGGGAGGAGGCGTTGTACGTGGGCGGCGGGAGAGCAAAAGAGATAGAGAGAGAGAAAGAGAGCGCGAAGCAGCATCAAGAGAGCAGGGCGCGATACGGTTCGCGTCTATCGTCGACCTGTACAAAGCTCGTTTCACCGGGAGAGTCCAGAAAACAGCACTCGCTTTTGTACATAATTGCACGCGATTTCTCACTCTCGCCATATTTCATTTTACCTCAACATTCTCAACTTGAGAATAAAAATATCTGCGCACTGGATTTTTATGTATAAAACAAAAACATAAACAACAAAACAGATCGATAAAAAAAAATCGACGAGGTACGTGATTCCTGCATCGCGGTACCCCTAGTTTTTTTCGTCATCCAACGACTCTAGGCTCAAATCTCAAACAAAGGACGGTTTGAAAAAAAAAAAAAAAACAATCACCAAGTTCACTTTGCACGAACAGGAGTGTTTCAAGATCAAACGAAGAAATTCCAGTGAACGAAAAAGTCGTAAAAGTGTGTAAAGTTGAAGAAAAAAAAACAAAAAACACGCTATCAAATACGAGTATTTGTTTGAAAGCTCGGATTAACGATCGTGAAAAGATTCTACGTATTTTCTTTTTTTATTGTCTTCGTGTCTGATACAGTACAGCGGCGCACATAACCTCCTCGAGACTCGTGTGTTGCTTCGTAAAACAGTATCCACCTTTGTATATAAATATATAGATATATATATATCAATATATATACACACACATAGAATATATACATAGATATATATGGATATCTTTCACTCTACTGTATCACGTTCTTTCTTTCCCCACTATCTCGTAATTCCTACCTCGAGAACGTACAGCATCTCTCTTTCATCCAGTTCTCCGTCTCTCCCCCCCACTCCCACACTACCCAGTTGATCTGACTGTTTTTCCCTCTCTGTCGTTCGTCCCCTCACTCCCACAGATGAGGTATCGTGGCACACCGCGCCGCTCACGCACCGATAAACTCGAGTGAACAAAAAAAAACGATCTTCTATACACATACATATATGTCTATATATATGTGTGGACATTTACGAAAGACATATGTATACGAATCGGTTCACGAGGCTACGCCACCTAACCAACATCACCGATACTACTATTATATCTACAACGACTCATCATCATCATCATCATCATCGTAGCTAGCAGGCGGCGGCATTTTGCGGAGAACGATTATATCCCCTAACCGACTCACGAGAATCTCCGCTGACTTTACTGCTTCTCACACTCTTCTCTCTCACCTGATGCTACTAAAGTCTTCAATAAAGTTACTTTGAGAGTTGAGAAAGAAAAAAAAACACACACAAACAAAAATCAAACGACAATAACAACGAATATTGTTTTATTTCGATACCCAAGTGAATTTTTTAGTGCGTGTGATTCCTTTAACCGCGTCGCGCAACAACGACGAAACAAAGTTTCTTACCGCCCCCGATTAACGTACAGATCCCAACGGAAAATAAATTGATTTCTACTGGCGTAGTGCGCGCGGGGTCTGTTTTTGAAGCTTTGAAATAACTCGCCGGATGTTGGATTATAATCCCGAAAATCTTCACGTGCCTGTTCGCCGGAGTTCCTTAATCTACGAACCTCGAGTTCTTCCTGCTTCTTTGCTTCGTATCACACTTCTCTTTGTGTGGTAAACACGTGTGTATATACATCATATGTTTGCTTCGTGCATCGATTTCGATCGCGTTAAGTACGTTGATCAAAGTTTTTTTTCTTTCCTTTTCTCCTCGGGTATGGAAAGATCGAGTTTTTTTTAGTTCTAAGCGTATTTGATGTTCCTACCGTACGTCAGTGACGAGCTCCTCTCAAAAACACCGATAATTTGTCACAGAAACACAAGAACGAACGGTTTGATTAAAAAATAACAACGGTAGACACGAGATCACGAATGAAAAATCGTCGTTTCATGAACTTACGGCTTCGTCACGAACGCGAATTTAACGCTAAGAATATTCGACCGCGACGACATCTGGACACCGAACATTTGTACGAAAACGAAGCTACTTACGAGCTTTTGAAACGACGACATCAACGTCCAACCGTGGAAGCTCGACAACGAAAATTTTCGCGTCTCTCTTTCTCTCTCTTTCTCACTTCTACAAAGAAACATCGGGTTTACTTGTAGATTCTCGATGTAAAAATTGTGAATGAAATAAACGAGTGTGGTCTCGCGGGAGGAGACAGACCGCGCATGAGACTAAATATTATATTTTCGTCGATAATCACGGAAATACGTATTTTTTACGATCGGCGGGTCGTCAACGACCCAAAAAAAACTGCAATCATAAGGAGGCTTGACGATCTAATATGAGCATGACTCTCGTACGGAATACGTTCAAAGGTACAGTCTATTTTTCATTTTTTCTTACCATTATTTTTCTAGTATCCTCACATTATTACCATTCGCTCATTTCCCCTCGGAAAGTGCAGCCAAATAAATCATTCGATATTAAACACCGGAGTATTCGTGAGGTCAGCCATTGTTCCATTGTCAATAAAAATATTCATAAATTTGGGTGATGAATCAGTTACGGAGCCTCACCTCCAATTTTTTTCACCGAAATTTCTCGATGTCGTTTGACTAATCACGAAAGGGCTCTGTCAGCGGACGCGGCACGCTGGCAAAAATACGCTAACAAGGACTTTTTTTAATTGGTCAAACCGTGTCAAAAATATTCAACTTCGAAAATTGCAGCTATCTCTCTCGCACTTACAGTGGCGAGATAGCGACTGATCCCTCACCTTAAAGGAATATTCAAAATTCCCGATATCAATATATTCAAATCTTTTTTATGGATTATTATTATTACAAACAACCTTCGTGCACCTGATGCGACGTAGTTTCAAATTAAATAAGTTTACGAACGAAAGTTTGCATCATCGGAGTTTGCTATAAAATTGAAACAATCGCTATAAAAAGAGTAAATCAACTTAGTTTTTTTTTCGTTACATATTTCAATGCTTCATTTTACAAAGGAAAGAAAAATAATCTTTCGTTATTGGCAGACAGAACTTTGTTCTATTGTGACTGAGATGATCACTTTTTTTAATATCCATTTTTTTGCTTGTCTCGTCACAATTCGGTGAACTCGATTTTTCAGCACCTGCCGACATCCCTCAAAGTTACAAATGTATGCACACCCGATATATACGTATTTACATAGCCCTCTGCATCACGTGCGATATTTACGTCTCGCACGTTTTGTTTCTTACAAAGTTGTGCCTGAATTATACACAAATATATATATGTATATATATTTAGATATTCATATACTAAGATTTAAGGCTTCGAGGCTTTAGTCGCAGGAAGGAGAGAGAATGAAAAACACGCCGATACCTTTTTTCGCTGCTCATATTCACGACGGAAACAGCGGTGAAACGCTTTATATAAATATAACGTTTGAAACAAAGAAACGGAGAGAAAAAAAACGTTTGTCTCGCTACATGAATTCATGAGAGTGTGGAAAGATATCACAGGGACTTTCGTGGTCGAAGCTCGTCACAAAGGTCGACGTATGTTCGAACACAAGAATCCAGTTTCTACGTACTTATAGACATTTATTTTCATTTGTTTATGTATAATGACGATGATGACGCTGTGCACCTCCAGAGGTCACATATTGCCTGATAAGACATCGGGGAGAGACTGTGTACCCTCGATATAATGCGATTCCTCGAAACCCAACCGTTACAACAACTGCCCAATCATTATATTTGTATATTTGTTTCGTTACCGTGAAAACATTATGTGACGAATCGATTTAAAAATTCCAAGGTTATTCATCGTATTCCAGGGGATCTTTGTTTTTTTTTCCTTTCACTATTTATGCTACGAACTTCCATCGGAGTATTAGGGATCGAACCAAAACAAAATGGCCGACTCATGGCCTTTCCATCCTAAATGACAGTTTCTCATGGTTTTTCCGCTGTTATTTTTAATAACGAAAATTGAGGTGAAAATAAAAATAGTTTCAGATGAAAAATGTCAAGTACTAATTCTTATTATTGATGAAATATTTATCATAGTAAAATATTGTCTAAAACACGAGCGAGATTCATAGAGAGGCCGATATTGATATGCATATTTTTCAATGACGTGGAGGCTTTGCTTGAAATAGTTCATAATTCCGTATCGCAGTGACCGACACCGGCGTCGAGTTATTTCGCAACTTCTCACCTACGACCTGCCCTCGTATATATACGCGATCGTGTCTCTTATCGGGATGAGTAAATTGGACGAATTAGCGTGGATATCGGACTCGTATATATACACATATGAACACGAGGTGGAGAAACACGTCTTGATTCTAGACCTCATTTTATACATATATATATGTATATGTTTTTTTTATATGTAGATACAGATCATACTACTTCGGTTTGGTCACGACTATGTGGGTGGCTGTATTATCGTTATTCAACGAGAAACGCACGTGCTAATGATGTTCGAAGAATTCTCGAAATCTTCGTTTATTGATCGCGGTCTTATCAATTTATTTTTATTTTTTAACTTTCTTCTTTTTCCCAATAATTATACAATCTAATCGTTTTTTAAACTCATTTTATGTTTATCTACGGCTTTCGTTTACACATTTACTTATCTCGCGTTTTCGTCTTTGTGATTTTTCTTTCTAATCTAAAGCAAACTCGTCATTGATCGATGCGTAATGACGAAAGGGCAAAGTTTAGTTAGTTTTTTTTTTTGTTATACCTGAAGTGTGAATGACAATAGTATATTCGAGACACATGATTAATATTTGTTTATGAAAGTTCTCTCGGGTCAATGAGATAACTGGAGCCTGCATTTGTTTCTTTATTTGATTTTTTTTCCATTGTCTGACGAACGCGCGTTGACTCATGTCGAGACGTTTTCTAGAGGTGCGCAGCGGTAGTGTGTGTTATTTTTATTCATTTTCACACCTGTCTGTTTCGCACGACTTTACAAAATTTTTTTCCTCGTTTTGTTTTTATTCTGCTCAGTGACTCGACATCGAGATATTTTTTTTCTGTCTCGTTCAACCAGATTTATAGAGCACCAGGTGTTTAGACGTCAAAAAGTAAACACCTTTGCTGAGAAGAGCCAATTATTTCGAACCAATTCGAAAATTCTTTTTATTTCGAAATTCGGTCGGAAAAAATTCGTCCCATTTGACTCGTAGTTCTGGTCAAAAACATCATTTTCCATACGAATCCATCGTCAACTTATACAATTATTGCATTAATCTTCAATCTTAATCGACTTAGCGTATGTTCCCATTAATATAAAATGTCTGATACCTTTGGTGAAGGCTGGTTGTGAAAGCAAAAAAAAAAGTGATGTTATATATATAAAATTATGAAAGGTCGAATATTGTAAACGGTGCCCAGCAATTTGTAGACGCGATTTCTCGTTCGGTCACGTTTTGAAATTCGAACTAGCGTACCATGGGTTATGGCGATGTCGAAAATAAATTACGAAACATAGTAGTATATATACGTAAAAGAACACGTGGACCAGAGAGTTTAGTCCGGTTCTAGGGGGCGCCCATATTCGATCCAGAACGGTGAGGCGAGAGAAACTCGAGAATTATTAAAAAGAAAACAAGAAAAACATTCATAAAGAAAGAAGCTTTGGAGAAGGGGAGAAAAATGTCCACACGCGTGTTAATACAAGGAAAGACGATAAAAATCGGGTTCGTCCTCGTTGCTTTCATCTCGTTCGTTGAGAAGAAACGAATGAACGAACGCGCGGCTCGGTGTGCTATGTCCTGACGTCAGCCTTGTCTCTAACCGAGATTCGCTTTCGCGGTATTTTCATTCGTTTATCGCGTGTGCGGTAATTCTTGATCCAACTTTGATGAACGCGATAACGAACTCTTGTAGCATATCATTTTATGCATTTTATTATTGTTATTATTATTATGACAATTAAAAATAATCGTCGTATACTTTATTAAATCTTTTTACTACGAATAATTTATTAGCGATCATCTGTGCGCGATTTCGACAATGGTTGCAATCGAAAATCGAAGCACATTCAGAGTTTAACAATCAGATACAGACATTAAAACTAGTTATTTGTCCGATACAATGAAAT
The DNA here is from genome assembly GCA_013761285.1 of Campoletis sonorensis. Lineage (NCBI taxonomy): Eukaryota > Metazoa > Arthropoda > Insecta > Hymenoptera > Ichneumonidae > Campoletis > Campoletis sonorensis. Next base: position 1,459,149 of record JACEOJ010000144.1, read on the forward strand.
GCCGGGAATTTCAACATTTCCAAAACATTCTGGAGTTTATTATTCGTTCGAATTTTTTCAAAATTGAATACTAAATAATTAAGAAAATAAAACGTTGTTGCCAGTGATCACATTTTTCCGAATTTGTCTCAAAATGGAAAATCAAAAAGATTCACGTGACATATCAACAAACGCAGCCCTTGAACGAAGAATTTGTGGAAATATAAATTGAAAAAAAAAAAAAAAAATGACGGAAGTCTCACGTGAAACCTGTGCTTTTTGATGAGAATGACGTTTAAAAATTCGTTCCAAGACTGTTTCTGTTAATATGTTACCTAACTCTTTTTCGATTTTGTCATTTTTGATAAGCCAAATCTGAAAAACCGCGGTCACCGCTAAAGCATTCTTTTTTTTCAAGTCACCCTGTCAGAATAACTCTGTTATTCCAACACATTTTGTTTCGAAAAAAACGATCGAGTATACTTTTTTTTTCACGAAACCATAAAATCAAAAATCCAGTTTTTTAGCCCTCGCCCCCCTCTTATTAAATACGGCGCTTGTTTATATCATTTCAGACCAAATATATTTGAAGTACCACGTGATTTTTTGACCTAGAAATATTTCCAATCCATTGAACTTCAGTGTTTGTTTACTAAACGAATTTTTCGATTGGAGGCACAGTATTGTACGGAATAAATGTTTTGTATATTTATTAAATTATTAATTTATTCGTGTGATACACATAGTACGCGGGGCATCGAAAACATCAAGTTGTTTGTCTCAATATGTCGTAAGATAAAGTCAATTATAACATTACCATGCAGAAAACTTTTTTCTTTATTGCTCTCCATTAACTAAGCGATTAACGCGAAGAGTGCTCAACTACACGACGATTATGAAGCATTGTTTCACGAAACGTGCGATCTATACTTTTTTTTTTTTAGAAACTTTAATTTTCATTCTTTTTTCTCGTTGAAACTGTAAGATTTTTGAATCTTTGAAAAACTGTACAATTTTCGTTGTTTTTTTTTTTTTTTTTTTTACGGTGTTGAACGGATTTCTTTTGTTATCCCTTTCGTTCTTCCTGCGTGCCACTCGTTTTGTATAATCCACGTTTCGCACAAATTTGCCACACTGGAGATGTTTCGCGCGTTTATAATAATGGCGGCCGCGCCCCGTCCGCGAGATGCGAGAGGCTCAACGACCTCTCGCCGAGAAATCGTTCGACGTGCGTGTGTACATCTCTTTCTCTTTTCTATCTTCGTCTCTGTTTAACCCCGTCCAAGAGCCTCTTACTCTCCGCTACTCTGTGTTTTCTGTTATTTATATTTTCTCTCTCTTTCTTACGCGGAACGCTCACGAGGAACGTTGATCGTGTGTGGCGTTTCTCTTAGAGAGAGATAGAGAGAGAGAGAGGGGGGGAGGGAGGGAGGAAGAAAAAGAAATGAACACATAATCGCGGCACTAACTCGAGACAAGAAAACAGACCAGTCTCCGGTTCTGTCGGGAAAATTCTTTTCTCCTGTTTTCTCTTGTCCTTCGTCAATCGGATTCGTTTGAAAAAGCGTTTAATAATCGTTCGTACAACATTGTCATCGACTTAACAAATAGAATTCTTCAATAATTATTTTTCACATTCACCTTTCGTGGATATTTCGTCTTAAACATTTCTGCTCGGACCCTTAAATCGTAATAAAAAGATAAAAACAAAATACAAAATTATACAGAACAAAGAATTTATCATTTAATTTCGACAACGAATCGTTGTATTTTTCGTCATCCATAATCGAAATTTCAATAGTCACTTTTCCATTTTTTTGTTACAATTTATATAACATATCCTTTGAAAGCGGCATTCTTAATTGTATTAGATCGTAAAGTGTCACGATGGCAATAGCGGATGATGAAAATAAAGAAAGTAGCTAGTAACGGATTAATCCTACAAAAGGAGTGGGAAAGGGAGAGAAAGAGAACTGCGGAGCCGATGACGTAATCGCCGCGCGTCGTTCTCGTTCGCCCGCCGCCCGAATTACACGGCGTCGCCCATCTTGGCTCCTCTGGGCTGCTGCTGCTATGTGGTTTTCTCTTAAAGGGCACGGCCATCGATCGAGAAACTTTGTACGAAGGTCGTCTCGCATATAGCTTTCGCATATAGTATCGCGGGCGTCGCGCATCAGCGCTACCAACTATCTATACCATAAACGAATAAAAACTCACTACCTATGCAAATCGATAAATATATGTCGGAGAATGATCGTTAAATCACTTGCCAACTTTATATTTTGCGTGTGAGACGCATCATCAACCTCTTATTCCATTATTTAATACGAAAATCGAACTTTATATTCGAATTCAGGAAATCAATTTGAAAGACACGTCTATTCGATTCCGAATTCTCTAGTTCGCCCTCTATTTCGTTATTCGGCTGTTTATATCCAATCTCCAAAAATAAAACAAGTGAGCGAGCATATATTCTCAATAGGACTTTGAATGAATGTATTTTCAAAGGTGATACATTTTACAAAAGTCCCTTATTTTAAAGACTCTTTTGGGTAAGATTTGAAAATTTTCACAGAAACACGATTTTATTGGAAACGCTCAAAATACGCAGAGGACCAAAGTTTTGAGGAGCGTCCGAAGTGTACAAAAACTTCCGCTGCACTGTATCCTATCATGCGAATGAAGATTAGTAGTCTCGCCACAGTCACGTTCAAAAGTTAACTCTCCGGTTAGATTTCCAAAACTTGGATATTAATTCGGAAATAATTTAATTATTTTAGGATTCGAATTTTATGGAAGTGTCAAAATAAACGTTTGAAAAAAATATTTAATGTGAAGTTTAGAGCAGAGTTTATACTTCGTTTCGCTGGATCCCCAAAATCAAACGGTCAAAAATATCGATTTTTATCGACAAATTTCGTCATATTTTTGTTCGTAATTGGGAAAAAAAATTCAAAAACGTTTGGAGTTGTTACGTGAAATGTCATTTCTTTAAATGCTCCCTTTAATAACACGTGTAATTTTTTATTTTTTATACCACGAATACGAGAAAGTAAAGCTTTTTGAAATTTTGCACGTACTTCATAACGCGAAATGTGCGCGGAATGTGTTTTTTCGAAATAAAAATATTGATAGAAAAACGCTTTGGCGAGACTACTACCTTAATATTTCAACTTTTCCCAAAAGAAATGATCCGTCTCCGCTTCATAACATGTCCCATATCCTCTGCGTATTTCCGAAACTTCGTCTCTAACTGCCCCCTCGGTTCTCCATTAGTTTCGCAATTAGGAAAATTTCTAGGTTAGAGTTTACGAAGAGCTCGAATTACAAACGCAACGCGCCTTTTCCTCGGTTATTCGAACTTCCACATTTACAAATAAAAACTCTCGTACTTCATTCGAAGTTTCAATGATATTTCATGAATACGAAGACGAAGTTTCGTGAGGCTACAGAACGAAAAATAAACAAATAAAACGTCATCAAATGTTCCGTAACATCGAGCTTTTTCCGTTGGTTCGTCAAAAGGCGCATGCGCGCAGTAGAAGCTACTAATGTTTGAAACGCAATCACACGTGGCCACGACCCGTGCAACCCTACGACATCACTTCTGCTCTTATTCTCGTCAATGAGATAGCCAACAGTAATAATAATGACAATAATAAAAAAATAATAATAAAAACAAACCATAAAAATGAACGATCCGAGGAAATTGCATCACACTCGTTTCCCGCGTCATTTGATAAACAAGAACGTCAATTATTCTAATGCGACCCTAGCGGATAATTTTTAAACTTTCGAGAATGACAAGACGAGCTTGGAAAAAAACAAACAAAATTTTCACAAACTGCGTGTCAATATGGCTGAAATATTATCCAGACGTTAATAAAAGTTAATTGTAACTTAATGATAGTTCACCCGGATCTAACCAGAAGGTGGACAAAAGATGTGACTTTCGAGGAACGCGTCAGGGCCAACATGACAGAATGTGCCACCCCCATAGTTGTACACCACACAGGGTGATTCAGAACATTCGAATCTCTACCCGCATAAAGAAATCATATTAATTCGATGGTAAAAAAAAAAAAATTGTTCCAAGTGTATGGTCGAAAATACATAAAATTTTAATTAAAAAAAAAGATTTCTTTTCATTTGAAAATAAAAAAATAATAACGCCACGAGTTTAAAGTTATGTCGCAAGTTATTTCGAAAGAAGGTGTACAGGATCATGGGATAGAGATTAAATTCAGCGTGCCCCATGCAGGCTTCCCCGCCCCCCCCTTCTCCCCGCTTTAATCATTTCATCGTGCTTCGCTTCGAAGCTCTGGCCGTCGAAATATTTCTCCCCGCTGCCTCCCTCACTTGCTTTTATGAGTCTGTGTGTCTGTGTGTACGTGCGGCATTTAAACTCCCGTGGCCGTGAACAATGGGTTCCGAAAAGTTATCCGGTGACGGGACGTGCACGCGGTACGACAGGGTGAATCTATCGAAGAATTATGCTACATATAGCAGCGGTGAAAAAAGAGGGGCGGGACCCCCCAAAAATCGTGTGTTCGCAATGTACATATATTTCTGTGTAGCCTCATAACCTAAAAATAGTCGCAAGTCCATTACTTTGAGCATGAGTAACGCCTTTATGTTTGTTATTCTTTCCATGCGAATAGACACGGTGAAGCGAATCTCGATTTCTCCCTTATTCATCCCTCGACAAGCCATGTGCCACTTTCCCCGTGCCCGCAGGAACCCGCGTGCGTTGACACGCGTCCCACATAACCCCCGAGGGCAACTCGCACGAGCCATCAACATATCCCTAATATACGCTCTGTGTACTTTATCCTATGTCTATATATAAGTGCGAGAAAGACCGAGTAAACAATGCAACTCGCACGGCGAGATTCGCCGGACCCCGGAAACCCTATTCGGTCTTTTCATTCCCCCCCCCCCTCCCTTCCCACCCCTCGCCCCGCTCTTCTCCTCACTCCCGCTCTTTTCCACCCGTCGTTTTGTTCGCGATCCTCCAAGCACGACAGCAGTCAAAGCCATGACTGGACCAAAAAAAGGGGGGGGGGGGGGAAGGAAAAAAAATCCACTATATCCCCTGCGAAAATGCCCCCTCACGGAAAGGCCCCTCTCCCCCCCCCGCGCCTCTCCTTCCCGCCACCTTCATCGTCCTTCATCCACCACCCTCTTCTTATACACACACAGATTTATAGATGGCAAACTATGATGCGCGCAGCACTTTTCGACGCCAGCAATCTCACCGTCCCAACCCCACATTCAACATTGTCTAAACCCGCAATAGAGGATATTCACGCGGATTATACTTACGTCGCCCCATATCACTCACGCACACACATATATATTTTATACCTGTAATCGGGGGAATGCTTGCCATCTTGTTGGCTCAATATTACAGCCAGCGCACCCATATTTATTCGTATCTCGATTTTTCCGAGAAAACAACGTCATTCGTGAGAATTCTCCTATTATTCGTGGAAAAAAGGAGAAATCTTCGAGGAAAAATTCTTCTAAAAATATCAACTAAAACTTCAAGCATATTTGAGACACGAACACGATGATCGAGACCGAAATGTATTAATCTTCATACTTTGTTGGAAAATTTTTGAAATATTTTTTCTTTCGTTACCTTTCGATTCCATACATTCGAAATATTTTTCACAAATTTCCAGAATCCTGACACTATTCATACTTTCGATACTTGTGACCAACATTTACGGTTAAGTGTTTTGAAATTTTTCGTCTACGATATAATTGAATTAATCTACATCTTCCGATGTATAATTTTTTTTAATACCGGCCTTTTCTCTGCAAATTGTCTTCGAGTTAGAAAGAATCGCTAAGGTTTTTGTAGTTTATTGGAAAGGTTGTTTGTAGTATTTGTATTTATTTGTGGGTGTTTTGTTTTGCAAAGGGTGCAGCGAGGACGAAGCCGGCGCTGAGCTTGCTGAGGTTGCCGATTGTGCTGGTGGGGCGGCGGCTCAAGGTGGTGGTGGTGGGGGTGGAGGAGGAGGAGGAGGTGGTAGCGAAGGCGTTGGAGGAGGCGCCGGTGTCGCCAGTAGTGGCGGCACAGGAGGCGAGTCCGGCTCGGCAAAGCAAGGCGAGAGATGCCCGCAGTGTGGCATGATCTGTAGAAATTTACACGTTCTTCAGCTTCATCTCGAAGACATCCATAAAACTTCATTCGCCAACATCGACAAACACGATCTCAGCGCTCAATTCTCTCAAGTTGTAAGTACAAATCGATTTTCCCGCCTTACGCACTATTTTTTTTTCAATTTTTATATGTTTTTAATATACACAATAAATATGTGTCTTCTGTTTCAATTCTGCACTCACTTCATTCAAATACACTTTCGATAAACCTTTTGAGCCATCGTAAGACTTTCAGTGTCGTACCTTTTTTTGTTCCAGTTCTTCGATTACGAAATAAAAATTTTAACAAATACCGAATATTTTGGGGAACGTACATAAATATTTAAAAAAATACGACAAGTGAATAAATAGTTTAATTTCGTAGTTTTTCATGGAAAAGATAAAATACATTTTTTGTAATTATCGACCAAGGACATGAGAATTGTTTAACGAACTCAAAATGCTGTAAAAAACAAAAATCTCTCACGGTGGTTTTTGTTTACAACAATAAGAAAACGACAAACTATTGAGTACCAAATCTGAAGGCAATTGTAGAGAAAGGAAAATGTATGGCTCAAAGGTGTACGAAATTTTCGGGAACATCTCATTTTTTTTAATGAATTAGTCTTTTTTTGTTTACAGTTATGTATTCAGAGACTATCGATCCTTACAATGGGGTCGAAAATTATTTCAAATCTTGTTTTAATGAAAAAATCGTCAATCGCATCGTTTCGAAAGATTTTTCGTTTTACGAGGTTTTGGTTGTCAAATATTCACCAAATGACACTTCAAGGTACACCATTCTCTTTGTTACGAAAAAACGCAGAGAATGGTGTACAATTAAACCTCATTTCCTCATACAAGGAACGTTTTATGCAGCCGAAAAGTTTCCGATCGTTTTCCTGTCATTTGTTTATTTCATAAAAAACTAAATAATTAAATTGCAATTAAAATGATTCTTCATCGCTTTCACGCGATGGCAACTTCGGAACTTTGATTTTTTTCTATTTACATCTGCAATGATTTTTGTTTGTTTGTTTATTTTTAGTCGTGCAAAGTGTGCAACAAAACATTCGCAAACGTCTATCGTCTTCAAAGGCACATGATCAGCCACGACGAAAGCGCAGTTTTGCGTAAATTCAAATGTCCACACTGTGAGAAGGCCTTCAAATTTAAGCATCATCTGAAGGTAAAAATGCGAGATAATTGTTACGATTTTGGTAGAAATAAAAAAACGCCGAACGGAGCATTTGGTTGAATTTAATTTGGATAGTAAAATAATATTTGATGCTGAAATATAATTTGAAATGCTTTTCAGGAACATCTCCGAATCCACAGCGGTGAAAAGCCATTCCAATGCAACAATTGCAGCAAACGTTTTTCTCATTCGGGCTCATACTCGAGTCACATGACATCGAAAAAATGTTTGATAGTAAATTTGAAAAAAACACGTCAGACCTCGATAGCGAATGTCGATCGCGTCGCAAAAAAGTCACAACAGAATCTGTCCAACTCGCGGCGAGATCCTGTCGATCTTCACGTCTCAAACAACAATACTTTCATGCCGATATTGCCGAAATTGTCGCCTTCGGATTATCGGGATATACAACGAGAAGGAGCAGGTGAAAAATCATTTTTTTCAGAGTTGATCCATTAAAAGAAGAAAAAATCAAATTAAACAAATGTAGAAAATTGATAAAAGTAGAAAATGTTCATCTTTTCGGACCTTCCAATCGTTGTTTTGTATAAAATTAATATTAAAAATGTCTTTTTTATCTCCAAAGGTATCTACGATATGCCTACACTGTTACCTCAAATGATGGGCTTCGGTAGTTATTTTTTGCAATCATCAATCGGAAAAATTCTAAACCAATTGCACACGAAGAGATTGGACGAGGTTGCAGAACAATTCGAAACTCATCGCGAAGTAATGAGTCCTTCGACCGCTGATTCCGAAGGAACTGAAGGTACCGAAGGCAAAAATTCACCATCACCAAGTGATCCTCAAGGGCTCGATGCTGTCAGACGAATTCTAGAGACCGTCAATACCTCAGTTACGAAACAATTGCTCGAGGCGAATGTGAGGAAATTAGCCTCGTCTCCTGCGACCATTAAGCGAGAATACGACGAAGATTACCAGGTGATTATTGAAAAAACAATCAATTACGAGTATTAAAAAAAAATGCATAAAAACGATTAAACAATCGAATAATTTAATGAATAAATGAATTTGTGGTTTTTCATTGAAAAGGATCAGGACAGTGAAATGTCAAGCGAAATGACACACAGTCAAGATTGGCAAACGGCTGATCAATGTGATTCGCAGAGCGAAGGTCTCGCGGCAAAACTGGAAGACGTTAATCGACCGTCGCTGGACCGTCAGAGTTACAAGAGAAAAGCAGAAGACAACGGTGTCGAAAGTTCTGAGGGCGATACGGACGATGAAGAGAGTACACAGCCGCAAAACGAATCGGGCAGAAGAGTCAGAGCACGCTCGTTGATCGATGACGAACAATTGGCCGTCCTTAAGGGTTATTACGCGATAAATCCACGACCTAAGAAAGAGGAAATCGCCATGATAGCGAATTACATTAATTTTCCAACCCGAGTTGTTCAGGTGAGTTGCAAAGAATTATCTATTCTTTTGTTCTTGTCAATATGAAGCATCGTTGTTCAATTTTTTGAACAAATTGGAATATACCGCGCTCTATTGTTCCGTTAAAGGTTTGGTTTCAAAATTCACGAGCAAGAGATCGCAGAGAATCGAAAATTCCGGCACTTTTGCCGCTGGCGAACCTCAGCAATCACAATAATATTGAGCAACCGCTTGATCTTTCGAAAAAAGAAGCTTACACGATATCTGTCGTGAAGGACAGCGATGGCGGATCGAGCAGACACACCGCATCTCCCTGTGGCCCTAAAGAAGAACAAATACGTCCTGTTTCTCAACCTCACAACGAAGTCGAAGACGTCGATGATTCGCCACTTGTTATCGACGAGGAAACGACAGACTGCAGCGAACCCAAGAAAGTAGAGGTCATTATCAATGAGGAAATCGTCCCTAAGGTAAAAACATTTCTTTTAATTCCAACAAATTATACCACAAAAAAAAAAAAACAATAACCTTTTTTTCTTTTCATTATTCTTATTTCATATTTTTTTTTTACAATTGCTAAATGACGTTTCAGAGTCAACCAGTAGTTGTAACGAAAACCGCCGAGCCTGTAATCAACACAACGACGGAAGCACCACCACCAGTCGAGAACGAACAAGAAGGTTTATACTTTTGCGATCAGTGTGACAAAACATTCTCAAAACACAGTTCACTCGCCAGACACAAGTACGAACATTCCGGTAAGTCTCACAAATTCATTTCTTGCCTCAAAACATACTCGGATTGAGACACTGAAGAAAAAAAAAACAGATGAATTATTGGTTTTTGATAAAATTACAGAATACACCCAAAAATAACGACTATTTTATAGCAAAAGTTGAAAGATTTTTTTCCTACGATTCGATATCATTTAGGGAGAAATTTGAAGCAAATTAATAACAGTCAACAGTTTGCAAATCGTGGTTTCGAGAAAAACCAAATGATAAAATTAGCGATGAAACTTTAAAAAGGAAACGATCGTTTGAGAAGTTCAGAACTTTTAATTGAGAGAACAAATTTTTATTTCCTACTGCGTTTAAATGTCTTCCACGAAAAGCAATAGTTTGTTTCGCAAATTAAAAAAACGAATGATTTTTTTGGTGAACAGGTCAAAGGCCTTACAAATGCGAGGAATGTCCTCGTGCTTTCAAGCACAAGCATCATCTAACGGAACACAAGAGACTTCATACCGGTGAAAAACCTTTCCAGTGTTCCAAGTGCCTGAAGCGATTTTCTCATTCGGGTTCCTACAGTCAGCACATGAACCATCGTTACTCCTATTGCAAGCCGTACAGAGAATAGTGACGACTGTTAAATCATCCTAGACCTCGACGTGTTGTCGTAGTCGTTTCGTCGCGTCGTCAAAAATCAAAATATGCATATACATATATATATATAAATATTCTCAGGTCAGGGGTCAAACGACGTTCATTTCATAATTTGAATTAATATGCGAATGAATTTAAGCATACATTTGAATTTGATCGAAACTAAGTAAATTCCATCCTCATGTAAAATCTTTTAACGATTTTGAAAATTTAGGAATTTTGATGTAACTATTTAAGGTGATCGGTCAGTCGTTCGGTCGATAACAATTCTACTGCACGTTTTCCTCGGAGAGGCTTAATATTTCGAGGAAAATAATAGTTACACATTGTTCCGTTTTCGCCATAAAACAGTGTGTAGCTTTTATTTTTTCCGAAATATCAATGTGTATCTACTGATAGATCATCTTAACCCGTGGCTTCAAATTTATATTTATGTATATATATGTATATGAATATACATAAAACGTCCGCTCACCGAGCCAAGTACGTATGAAAGCACAGAAAAAGGAAGCAGCAACTTCCTTATTCAGGGCTTAGCATTTAAGCTTCATTGACCGACTATAACGTCGTAAGCTTCGTAAGAAGTTTCGTTCAAAGTCAAAGGAACGAAGCAAGAGAAAAATGTTAGATTCGAGATAGAAGAGAGCGTTTTATTAACGAGACTCGTTTACTGAGAACTTACCATCACACAAATGCCAAAGCAACCAAAAACCTCAGCCGCACATCCGCGCGTTCTCGAATTATAAAACAATAATAATAATAATGATAATAATTCGTGATCGCGAGTAGCATAACAAAGTTATGAATATTGCCCTAGTGCGCTGGGATTATGATACAAAAGCAAGAGAGAGAGAGAGAGAGAAAATTGGGAATAAGAGAGAATGAAGAAAATAAAAAAAAGATAAATAAGCCAACAAACAACACGTAACGGTACCAAAAATGCATAATGCAATAATCTATTATATAATATACATAATATTTTATTATTTTTATTAACAAAATATTATATATACCACGACAATAATAAGAAGAACTAATAAATGTACAAATTTGTTAGCCAACAATTCGCTCGATGAGTTGCGGATATTAAGTGAGGAATAATGAAAAAAAAATGAAAAAAAAAAAAAACAAAAAACACGTTTAAAAGAAATAAAATAACGATCGCGAAGATTTGAAGAAATAAAAAAAATCGCGCGCGTTTACCTATGAGGATAAATATTTAAAAAATGCAGAACGAAAAAAAATAAACATAGCTGAATACTTTTTTGAAGAGGAATTAAGGATATAAAAATTATATTAATAATATTAGTCGATGTAAGGATTATAAGGTTCCCGCAGAAAAAAAAACTAAAAAACTATTTAAAAAAAAAAAGCAACAGGTTCTCGTGCAATTTTGCGAATTGCAGTTATACGTACTGATAATGATCATAATTTATTCATCATGATTATTATTAAACGCGTAAAAAAGAGAGATCGTTGCAGGAAACAAAGAATCGAAGTTAAGGATTAAATAATATGACGAATGGAAATGAATCTCGCAAAAATATGAGTAAAAACGCAAAGCGGTTTTTAAAATGAATTATTCAATTTTTTTTTGTGTAATGATGCAATGACTTTTCGTTACGATGAGCTCTCGGCCAAACAGACGAAAAACAACAATTCGATGTGCATTTTTAAACAAGTCAAGTTGAACGACTTTTTTTATCATTTAACGTGAAAGGTTTTAACGAATAATTTTTTGTTTATTTTGCTTACATTATCAGTCCTTTTTTTATTTTAATTTAATTTAATTTTTTATTATTACGTAGTTAATTACACACATAAATTTGTGTCAGCCTCCAGACAGAAACACGATGTAGCAAATACGGGAACGATCGCAATTTATTGTTCGAAACACATTCCTGCCGAGAAAGTCCCACATATTATTTTCTTGACTCTAATCATTCGTTAACGAAAATAATCGAACCGGAAGTTACGCGAAACGCCAAAGCTTTTTATCGCAACAGTCAACTAAATTGGACAACGAAACAAATTGAGGGACCTTCACAGTTTAACAAGCATGGAAATGGTGGATTTGAATAATTTTTTTTTTCGTTCATTCGAATGGACCATGGAGTCCATGAATAATTTTTTCGAAAGTTCTACTCGTATTTCATTTTTTTTAAATTTTTGGTGGTTTTAAAATGGTGCCAAAAAAATAGCGTCCTCCGACGGACTTTCCTACTCTCCTAAAAATGGTCTAAAATGAGAAATTCAAAAAGATTTTTACAAGCGTTCGAGATCCTCTTTCATAAGGAGAACCGGTAGTGTCCGAAATTATATCAATTCCGTGACCAAATTTCAATAGAATGTTTATGAAGGCTTAGATTTTTTTTAAACTATTCTGAGAAAGTCCCTCAAGGTGATCCGTCAGTCGTTTGGTCGGTAAAAATCCCACTGCACAGTTTCCCCAGTGAGGCTTGAGTTTTTCAAGGAAATAAGAGTTACACGTTGTTTTCGTCAGGGAACAATGTAAAACTTTAGTTTTTTCCGAAATATCAAAGATGTCAGAGAAAAGTGTGTATCTACTTTGCAGTTGTCTCTCTCGCACTCATGCAACTGATAGATCCCTTTAAGAGAATAATTTTGGTCCCCTTATTTAAAAAAGAAATGGAGCCAAAAACATGATTTTTCAAACTTAAAAACTCGGAATATATGCAACGAAAGATTGGATTTAGATTTGAAAAACGCCAATTTATAGATCGGTTTCTAATGGTCGTTTTTTGTTTGTTTCATATTTCACAAGGACTAAATAAAAAACGTAAAATCTATGATAATTAAACAATCGTACGTACTTATAGCGACTTGACCTCACAGAGTGAGAGAGAGAGAGAGAGAGGGAGAGAGATAGAGTGAGGAAGCGTTTTCAAACGCGCGTTTAACGAAATGCCATTGATCCTATATTTCTCATTTCACATTCCGTAAATACGCGTTTCCTTATCCTCCGTGTGTTTATTCTGTTTAAACTAGATTTTAGATTATTTTTCGTTTCTTTAGTTTTTCTACCGATCGTCGCGTCGAATACAGAGCTGCATTTTATTATTTACCGATCATTCCCGTGTATGCAAAAATCGAAAGAGTCCAAAATTCTTTTATCGTTTCGAACAGATGTTAAGCTGTCCCGGGGAAAGAATTTTACAGTTAAAATGCGACAAATATATATTTATCGATAAATCTTTATCGATATTTACAAAAAACAGAAGAAAAAAAACGAGTGAATATATAATGAAACCGGTGAATATTCTGTGGCACTGCGATCATTGATTTTCTAAGAGAAAGCGTGTCGGGCCCGATTGAAGAGACAAGAAGAAAAACGTTTGAAATATGATATTAAATGCTTCCAATAATGTATGTCATTACTAAAGCTATATAATTATTACGACATTTGTATAATTTTTTTTTCGCTTTTTTTTTTATATACATATATATTTATATATATATAAATTCGTTCAGAAAGCCTAGATAGAGAAGCAGCGATACGAGCAACGCGCAAAAAATCTCTGCGAAAGATGATAATACTCGAGAATGTATTTTATAACAGTTTATTCGTCTTTTTTTATTTACACGTACCAGAAGTGATAAGTGATATTGTTATTGATAAATATAAGCGTGGTAACCGCGTATAATTGCCATAAAAATTGAGGCAAAGAAATGAGCGATGCAGAGAAGGGGCAAAAATGAATTTTAAAGAATAATTACGATAACGATAATAATTACCAATTATGATAATAATTGATATTAATTGAATAATAATAATAATATTAATAATAGACGATAACAATGATGATAATAACGCTGAACTTGTACTTCCTCACGTAGAAGCTTCGGTTATCCGCGACAGGCATCGTGTTCATATATAATTATTCATCCTACGAATAAGCAGATATGATGCTTATAATACTCATTTATTATAGTGTTAACACTTAAGAAATATATTTTTATATAATTATAATATATTATATACGATAGAACTTAAATGATCGTTTTTACGGTCGACACAGGTCTCTATTGGAACTCTTTCCCTCAAATCAACAAGAACACGGTCGAGTCGTTACGAAAGACCATTTTTTCGCTCTATCTCATATTTTACAATTATTTTCGTTCACTGATTCACATACTTGTGCCAAAAAAACAAACAATTCACAGAAAAAAACAAAGCGAATCTGCTTATTTCGTAGATTTATTCTTTTCATTGCGCATTTATATTGAAAAACAAATGTCATTCGGTCTTTTCGCAAAGCGAATTGTATGCTCGTCGTTATATTTTCATTCGTCTCTTGCCAATAGCTGTCGCAATAGTTCGGTAAATGCTAAACTGACCAAACATTGTTTTCTCCTTGCTTTACTTTGACTCGAATTTTCCATTTAAATGTTTACTACATTTTATTCGTGTACTTGAATTTTATATTGAATTTCAAACACATTTTAAATCATCGTGTAGTCGTCAAATTCAATTGTCACGTCCATTATTTATCTAATTTATTCAATTTCATCTTATCAAATCTTTAACTGCAAAAAAAATTCAATGACAACGAGCTTTTCCAAGAAGTTTGCATCAAAAACTCAGTACAATTTTCGACAATAAAAGCGTAATAACTCTTGGAATAATAACGATTTTTTTGTTTCAATGGTTAATAAAAGTTGAAAAATAAAAATTGAACAATTGTCCAGATTCGGCACTTATTTGCTAATTATTGGTGTAGCTACAGCAGTAGTTTACATATATATGCAAATATTTATATTATTCACCAACATACGCGCGCGCGCGCGCACACACACACACACCGATACGTACTTTCGTCATTTTTCAATTCGTTCCAGTCGCATTTTTATTCTCTCAGTATTCCTACGAATATGGATAGTTTGTTGGTTACAAGACGAGAATTTATAATAATGATTTAAAAAAAAACAAAGAAACAAATAAAACTATACACAATGAAATCGAGCCGTCACGGGTTAAAATTAATGAAGACAATAAATCGGCAGTCGTTACGTATACCTAAAATAGTTGAGAAAAGATGGAGAGAAAAAAAAAGGTGAACAATTTAAGAAAACAGAAACAAAAATCGAGCAAAATCTATGGCTAGGCCAAAATTAGAATGCCTTCTGTATTGTAGGGCAATTTTTAGCTTCTTTAATTTAAATTTTAACGAGTTACACTTTGCCATGTGTTTCGGCTTGAAGGCCATCTCTCAAAAGATTAACAACGAAATAAAAGATTAAATCTGTAAAAAAAAAAAACAACAACAAAACCCTAGAAACATATATGAAATGGAAAAAATCAAGAGAATTTACTAAGAAATGTCATTTTTTTCGATTCGCGAGAAAAAAGGGCGCACAAATAATAGAAATTTTGTCGTTGTCACCGATCTAACAAGCTGCCAATGCATATTTACAAAGAGAAGAGATAAAAAATGAATAAAAATCAGCGGAAACATGAGCAAAGGCTACTTCGTTCGAACGATCAAATTTTTTCGCAAAAGAGAAGCAAAAAAAAAAGAGCACAGAAAACAGAGTGAAGAAATAAAAACGCACTGTGTACGCCCTCGTCGGTATTGGCAAATATTTCACGTGTATAATTCCTAAAGAAAAAAAAAACGATAACGAAGAAGAAGCAAAACAAAGTGATGGATGAACGAAATAAGATGAAAAAATTTTTACGATTGTTAAAGCAACGATTTAATAAGAAGAAAAAAATAAGAATAAAAAATAAATAAATAAAAAAAAGCACCATACGATGCCTTCCGTGAACGACCGAGCTTGCCTAGTTGCCAAATAGTACCGACGAAAAGCGAGTTTAATATCGAAGGTAGGCTGTTTTTTCGATGCGACTGTACTAAAAAAAAAGGAAAAAAAAAAAAAGAAAAAAAACCATGAATAATGTGAGGGAATTTCAATTGGTACGATTCGATGCACCGAGTGCCCGATAGCGAGTCTTGAATTTTTCATCGATTGCCATTGTTATTATTTCTGTTTATTTTCATAATATTTTTCTTTAATGCACGTGACAGCGGTCTTTACGACCTGCGGTCGGCCTTAATGCACAGGCGAATAGCTTTTCGGTGCCTCGATGCACCGAATGTCCTACACGGAATGAATATGGCTCTTTCGGAAGTTTGGAAACAAAATAAGCTTCGCGCGATTCGAAAAAAAAAATAATAATAATTAAATAAAATCTACCTTGTGACTTCCAATTATACGCAGTAATACCGGATGGTCATGCAATTGAGCTTTCCATGACTATATATACATATATATATATATATAAATGTATATATTTATATATATATATGAATAAATAATGAAGTATATATATGTCTATATACATATAAATATATGTATATATATATATATATGTAAAGATAAGTACCAAAATGGATAAAAATAACAAAAAATGTATATTACTATTCGATACCACGGACAATAAACAAAAAATATACCGTTTCACTTAGACACTTTAAACCGTAACGATACAGCATAGTATACACGTAGTAATAAAAGGTATATATATATATATATATAAATTTACAGAAAAAAAATTCGTATATATAAATATAAATATATTATATGAATTTAAGAAAAAAAAAAAATTACGTCTAATTGCCATTTAATTAATGATATGGAAAATGATAATGCAATACGTACTCACTGAGACGAGAGGAAAAAGAATAATAATAATACGGAGAAATAATGAAAAGGCTAGCAATGTAGTGTTGGCAGAGTCCCAGAATTTTAAACGGGGATAAATTCATCATTTTCTTTTTTTTTTCATTCAATCGAGTTCATTGTGAATGTGAAAGAGAAACCAGAGAAAATAATAAATAAATTTTCAAGTATTTCGGCAATATTAATGTGAATGAATATTAAAAATTATATTTCGAGTCTGCCTCGAGAAAAATAATATGAAAGCAAAGGAGAATGCTTGATTTTGGATCTACAAATAATTCTACGCTTCATGTAAAGTTCGTTTGATTTTTTATTGAAAAGAAAACGCAGAAAAAAATGTTGCATGTGTCTCGTGAAAATAAAATAACTTTACGTTTGGAAAAAAACGGGAACGAGCTAGTGGGAGCTGTTCACACTATGTAGCTAACTTTCAACAATAAATAAGAAAAAAGGGACGCACAAATGCTGACCTTTTGAACGTCGTATTTGTTACTGTGGGATAAGAATTGAAAAAAAAAAAAAAAAAAAAACATAGAAGGAAAAAATAAAAATATTGTATTGTGACAAAGTTCCATCCATAATAAATAAATGAAAATATTATACAGTTAGGCCGACTATTCCGCCAGTTCGTGCCTTTTTTCTGCAGGGAAAATGCAGTTTTGGAAAACGGATCTAGCGCGCTGTAATATGAGTTTTTGAGACGAATGAAAAATACTATAAAAAAAAAAAAACAACAACAACAAACGAGAGGAGAAGAAAACAATAAAACGTAACGAAGTAAAAAAGAAGAAAAATAATATTGCGGGATTTACGTGTATTTAAAAATAAAGCTCACGAAACTCGAACAGAGTTTGAAGGCTACTGACCCGAATTCGAAGGTACTGATTGTATTTTTGCCAAGATCTTCGGGTGCCTATTGTGTTATTTGTTCGCATGTATATTTTATTGAAAATAAAAAATATCACGTACAATTATACAGGCCACATGTGTGTAGTACGTAAATAAAAACATTCTGTCGTTTTTTTAAATTACATATACATATATTTTTTACGTTCGAACATCAAATCTGAATAAATTTATTTCATCGGGGCGTGTTGATCGAAGCAAAGAAATCAGTACATTCTTAAACTATACGAATAGTTATTGATTTATGGTTAAAATAAAGATTAAAAAAAATGAAAACGTTAGGATAGAGTTTTGCTAATGTAATTGTGCAAGTAGTTCGATTTAATTTTGTCGGTGGTTCATGGCCCTCTTTTGACGTATTTTTGCAATGTGCAGTAGTCGAAAGTAAAGATTTAAAAAAAAACCAACATGGAAACAAAACACGTGTTAGAAAATTTTGTAGCATTGACCCGTAAACTTTCATTCCATATCCTTGTTTTTATTTACATTTTTTCGAATATTTCTTTAATGTCGCCTTAGCTGATTATGTTGCGTGCATCAGATGGATTGTCCAAATTGTACATTTAGAATGCAGAGTTATATAATTATAGATATATACTCTTTACGAAGGCGTGGTAGTTGCAACCTGTACATTACGAACTTGATGGCGAAATTTTTTTTTTTTTCGCCACATTTTGTGTGATTTCTATTATTTTTTTCGTACGGTTAACCGATAAGAACAAAAATAATAAAGGATCATTCGTTTAAATAAAATTCAATATGATTTTATTGTAGTTTTCTGGTGTTTTTGAGGTTGAAGAATGGATGTTTAATAGCCGTTAGTGCATCACGGTTTAATTGCTCCGCTGAAAAAAATTCTTCGTCGTATTGAGACTGATAATCATGGGACGAGGTAACGGCTCGATGCTCAATATTTTTACCTACCATTCTAGAATCTCCATGTAATCGAACACCTAGCGGTGAATGTCTGAACTAATCAATTGTCTAATGATCTTACAGTCTGTTTTTCTTCACCGCTCCCCAGCAAATAAAACGGTCGTAGAGTACCAGTACGATGTAAGCATTTCGTGCAGTGTGTACCGGAACCAAATCTTCCAGGTACGTGCATGAGGTAAGCGTACGATACTGGTTGGTAAGGCGTATCGGTAGGCGGTATCACCAAAGTACCGCTGCCGTGTGATTATGTGGCGGAACCACCCCCTTCGTGGCCGACGTTACCGACGGGACTGCGCCATCTTGCCTCCATGTCCAAGAACAATTGTTTGTTTGATCGAGATTTTCCAGCGAATGATCCGTTTTTTTCAAGCAATTCTAACGCACAAACCCTTATTCGGTTTGAAAAGAAATTCTGTACAAATTCAGTGTGACAATTTTTTTAAATTTTATCTTGCGGCCGATTACGGAAAAAATATCTATGAACAAGCAAATACCCAGCGAACCAAGCAACGCCAGAAACGCGCCAGATTTGCGTTAGCATCTAACCTGCATCGAATCTGGCGTTAGACCTTTACCCTTTACGCAAAATACGTAGACTTCTATGTCGCTATTTGCAGCGTTTCTAACGCCAGTCAGTAACGTTACCGAGTAACGTGATGCTGACGCAAATATTGCGCCATTCAATGCTGTTCGGAATTGCTCGGAAATGTATATAGGAAGTAAGGAAATAAAGGGGAATCAATAGGTTATTAATTAACTTTATTTCTGACTTCACTAGCGTATGTACGCTTTCCTTACAAAACTCTTACTGATTATAATAGTAATAATAATTTGCCTCGCTCACGCCACAGCTGAGGCGGCGACTTTTCTTCGCAACTACTTCGTCAAGGGCTTGCTTCGGCCCCTGACGACTCGACGAAGCCTGTGCTGCCACAGTACTCCCCCCCGAGCGTATCGTTATAAAATTTACTCGCTTTTTGGCGGGATATGTTTTCAAAGCTCTTTTCTGAGCAGCGGGAAGTCCTGGGTAGGGCGCATGTTCCCCATTGAAAATTTCGATTGGTATCACTGGGCATGAACGAACGAGGTTCGTAGATGAGAACAACCGTGCCAAAATGTGATTTCTGTTTTACCACTTCTGTTGGGTTGACATCGATCTGATACAGATGTCGCGTAATTTCCCATTTTGAATGCTGTAGGATTTAACGCAAGACGGAGGTCCACGTACTTTTAAACGGGAAAAAAGCCTGGAAGACGCCGATCGGAGCACATCTCCAATTCGAACGCTCAATATAAATCCATCCAGAACATCGCAATCTTTAACATTAAAATTCAAATTGTGTCAAAAAAAAACTCATTCGAAAGCATAAATCATGCCAAGCAGTTTATTTTAGTGAAATAGTGCCACGAATACTCCAAAAATCGATACAAATATTCCAAGGAAACGCCACGCCGTATCAGCATGCTCACCTGAGAGCGGAACACACGAGGCGGGTATAACAGGACACAAATCCAGGAAAGTTGAAAAATAAATAAAAATAAAGGATATTACAATTAATATATAAATTTTAAGTTTTTAAAATAACTTATACCAAACTAAATTCAATAAATAATATAAGGATCTGTGATATTTTAACGAAGCCAAAATGGCGGAAGAAAACGGTTCACAACAAAAACTCAATAACAAAGTAACGACAAGCAGAAAAAGGAAAGAGGTTAGCAATGATTCTATAAGCAATAAATCTATTAACTCCCCCATGATACAATTATCTCAACAGGAACCGGATCCGAAACTGAGAAGGGAACTGCTCAGAAACTTTAAAGAGCGTAGTAATAGGTACACGGCAAAGGCAGTGGAACCGTTTACAGTCTTCATTTCACAGGTTGTTGATTTTCGCCACCCAGAGGACAATTTTGACAAAGAAATCTCGAAAATTAACGATCCTGAGAACATCCCGGAGGCGAAGGGAGTCGGTTTGGTACATCCGATGATTATTGGGAAAAAACTCAAAAAATTCAGCGATAGCATTGTAGAAATCAAAAGAAAAGCCAATAAAATCTTGGTAGAAGTTAAACTTAAATCTTACCAAGACGCGAACAAACTTGTGGACAATCAAGAACTATGTCTTCCAAACAATTGGCGAGCTTACATCCCGGACCACAAAATCTCACGTACCGGAGTAGCTAGAGATGTGGATTCGTCGCTTTTAAACACAGAGATTTTGGAAGGATTGGAGTGGCTTAGCCCTCCAATTCGCATTCTGAGAATAGAAAGAATAAATAGAATCTCCAGAGATAGTAAAAACGACATCGTTCACCTCTTTAAACTTATATTACCAGACCGTGCCGCACCATCAAAAATGACCCATGGGCTCAGCTGGTCCACTGGCTTTTACTTACTTTGTCACGAATCTACGCATCCCCTTGAAATAATAATGCTCTTTAATCTTGTCTATAGTCTTCTCGCAACAGCAAAATGCCCCGAGTCATCATGGCACATTTTTACTACGTTCCATCGAGCCGCTCGAGGACCAAGCCATTTGTTGCCTGTTTCGGTTTTGCGAAAAACTACTCCCCCTTTCAAATCATATTTCTCGAAATATTCCTTTCCATCGGGTTGAACATCCCCAGAGGCGAGTATTCCCTGAATGATTCTGATTTTATCGTCTTGTAATTGAGCTACCTTCATCCATTCGTATTTTTGGATTAGAATGGCTCCGAGTCCTATCGCGCTTGCATCCGTATGCACCTCTGTTTCTAATGCCCGGTCAAAGATTGATAAAATTGGTCGCGAAGACAACGCTTTCTTTATATCTTGTACCGCCCCTTCCTGCTCTGGCTCCCATTTCCACGGGCAGTCTTCATGCAATAACCGAGTGAAAGGTGCGACTCTCTTTGCGAAATCCTTAATAAATGAAACCGAGAAACTGTCGCACTTGTTTTACGTCTTTCGGTGACTCTGTTTTCATTAAATCGTCGACCTTTCGTGCCCCCGGTCGTGATCCCGCCTGTAATATTTCTCGTCCTAAATAATCCATCTTTTCTTGAAAGAATCGACATTTGGAAATATTTATCGAGAATGCAATATCTCTAATGTTATGGTTAAGAGATCGAACCCTTCTTCTACACTATCGCATGCGAGAAGTATATCGTCGATATAAACGTGGCAGTCGGTACATCTGGAAGCCGTCATCATAGTTCTTTGAAAACATTCCGGCGCGTTCACTAGACCGAATGCTACGCGTAAAAACTCGTAGTGCCCGTCTGGGGTCACGAAAGCTGTTTTTTCAACTGCGTCCAGATGCAAAGGGATTTGGTAAAACCTGGACTTCTAATCGAGCGAGATGTAATATTTTTTTTCGCCTAAACGGTCGATTTGGTCATCGATTATCGGCAACGGGTATTTCATTCGTTTTGTAACTTCATTTAGTGGACTGTAATCTACGCACATTCTATCATCACCTGTTTTCTTTTCTACGAGGAGTACTAGACTTGCGTACGGCGACGAACTCGCTCTAATAATACCGCTGGTTTCTAACTTGGATACCATTTGCTTTACTTTTTCGCGCTCAGCTGCTGAAAATCGGTATGGTCGACGAACAACGGGGGTTCGTTATCGAGAAATTCGATGTTCATGCCGGGCGCGTCCGCGCACCCTAGCTCCTCTATACTGAGCGAGACGCTCTCGCGGAATAGATTTAATATCTTTACCAAACGAACTATGTTTTCCAAAACAAGCCCCTCGCACATTACGACATCCTCCCGAATAGGCTTTTTCTTTCGCGTAACGAGGTTAACTTCGAGAGGGTTCTCTTTTCGTTCTTTTTTTTTTATAAAGAATTTAATTCCGTGCGCGTCAGACAAGGCCGCTACATTTTGCACATTCAAAATCTCGGTCCCAAGTCTCCTTGCTCAGCTGACTATCCGGTAGTTTTATTCATATGTAAGTCAAATTTAATATTTAAGTAATATTAGTTCATTAAATATAAAAGTTATATTTATTTAGAAGTATCCGATACCATCTATTTCAACTTTTATTCGTGCCTGAGCGATCGGCAATCCCACTGTATTGTTAAACGCCACCATCGTGCTATCAGTCTTTTCCGGCTTCAATTGTATCGCCCGGGCTACACTTTATCGTATTTATAGGTATTTGGTGTGGTCTAATTGATTAATACCCACAGTTTTGTAAATGCAACAACGTAAAATATATTTATTTAACAGAAACTTGTACAGTTTTTAAGAGCACTTTTAATCCAGGTTCGTTATACGTTCGCTAATCGCTGACACCATTAACGGAATGATTCACACAGTTAACCGCTCCAGCTATAGCGCCTCTTAACCTCACAGGGCTACCAACTTAGGACGGTTAAAAACCGGAGCTTTTGAGTATTTGGTTTTTGTGAGTTGAGTGCACTGTTGACGACCGTCGATGCGGAATCGCCAAATATTAACGAACAGTCGCTCCCCAGATCAACCATGCAGTCTCTCTCCGAACCATTTACGAGACATTTTTGTAGCGGTTTCTCGACTGCTTTCTCGTCGACCTGACCGACCTCTAGCACCCGAGACGTGTTGTCCTCTAGTCATTTTTTTCTCCCCGCTGCCTCGGCCACTTGTTTTTTGTAGCATTTTGACTCTTCGTGGCCCATGATTTTACAGTACGAGCATCGTATTACCGGTTTGTTATTCGACCGCGTATCGGAAATATTTTCTTCTACTCGCCCTGGACAGTCGCGCTTAAAATGACCAGGCTTTTTGCATCTGTGACACGTCATATCCCCCCTTTTGTTATCGTGATCTCCTGATCTCTTAACGCCCGTTTGCTTGATATATTTATGTCCGTCTTGTTTCGTACTGTAGAGGTTGGTACTACTGTTCGGAATTGCTCGGAACGTATACCGGAAGTAAGGAAATAAAGGGGGATTGTATAAGTTATTTATTAAACTTTATTTCTTAACTCACTAGCGTGTGTACGCTTTGCTTACCAAACTGTTGAAGATAATAAGAATAATAATTTGCCTCCCTCACGCCACAGCTGAGTCGGCGACTTTTTGCAACCATTTCGTTATCGGCTTGCTTCGGCCCCTGACGACTTGACAAGACCTGTGCTGCCACAGTACCCCCTCCCCCCCAGCGTATGCGTTATAAAATGTACTCTCTTTTTGGCCGGATATGTTTTTAGAGCTCTTTTTTGAGCCGCGAGAAGTCCTTCTGCTACACTAGGATTGTTGGAATCCGTTTCTTCGTTGACTAAGTAGGCTGGTTTTAACCGTTCCGTCGAAATGTTGACGTTTTTTCCTTTGACTTTGATCGTGAAGACGTGATCGCTTATTCTTTCTATTATTTCGTACGGCCCGAATATGGAGTTTCCAATGGTCGACGAACCGCATCTTCTCGAAGGAACACATGGGAACACGTGAACAGATCTTTGTGCACAAATAGATTTCTTTTTGAATGATGTGTTGCAGGTGTAGCCCGTAGCTGTTGCATGTGCACTCGAAACTTCTCGACAAAAATTTGCGGATTTCCGGGCATATCTTTATTAGTGCAAAATTCTCCAGGTATCCTCAACGTTGTTCCGTAAAGGAGCTTGGCGGCAGAAGCCTTTATGTCTTCTTTGTAGCACGTGCGAAGTCCCAAAAGAACAGTTGGGAGTAATTCCACCCACGAAGTCGATTCATGACACATGAGCGCCGCCTTAAGCGATCGGTGCCAACGCTCTATCATACCACTTGCCGCAGGATGATATGCCGTGCTTCGAGTCTTATGAGCCCCAACGAGTTGTGTCAATGCCTTGAAGAGTGCTGTTTCAAACTGTGAACCTTGATCGGTTGTATTGTCTGAGGCGTGCCAAACCGTGATATCCAATGTGTGAAAAATGCAGTAGCTACTGTCTCTGCAGTTATCTCTCGCAACGGAATAGCTTCGGGCCACCGCGAAAATCGATCGATCATCGTGAGGAGATAACGATAGTCTTGTGACGGCGGCAACGGACCGACGATATCGATGTGCACGTGGTCGAATCGATTATCCGGTATGTCAAAATTTCCAATGACAATTCTTGTGTGTCGATGTATTTTGGCTTTTTGACTCGGCACACACGTGCGTGCCATTTGCAGGATGTCTTTACGCATTCATGGCCATACGAACTTTTCTTTGATTAATTTGCTCGTCGTTCCTCCGCTTGGATGCGACAGTCCATGAACCGCGTCAAAAATTTGCTTTCGTAATATGGTGGGAACAAAAGGGCGTATGTTTCCTGTTGATGTATCACGGAAAAGTGATTCGTGCTCGTTAATTTCGTGTTTCACTGGGTTTAGCGAAGTTGAAGAACGAAGAAGCTGTTGAAGTTCGTTGTCTTTCTCTTGTGCCGCTTGAAGCTCTTGCGTCGTTATAATGACTGGCATGCTGATTTCTTCCAATCGAGAGAAGGCATCTGCTACCACGTTCTCGGGTCCCGAAATATGCACGATTTCCGTTGAAAATTGAGCAATGAAATCTAAATGTCTCAATTGACGAGGGGAAGCTTTGTCAGGTTGTTGTGCAAAAGCGAACGTGAGTGGCTTATGGTCCGTTTTAATTGTGAATTTACGTCCTTCGATCATGTGCTTGAAATGTTTAACCGCGCTATACGCGGCGAGGAGCTCCCGATCGTACCTACTATATCGTTTTTCGGTTTCGGTCAATTTTCTCGAGAAAAAACCTAAAGATTGCCAGTTTGTTTGCTCCTCTTGTTCCAGGACTGCGCCAATTGCAACGTCTGAAGCGTCGCAAGCGAGTGTCAGAGGTACATTCTCGGCAGGATGTGCAAGTAACACTGCTTCTGCGAGGCTTCTTTTGCAATCTTCGAACGCCGCTTCCGATCGATCTGTCCATTTTATTGGTCTTTTATCGTTCTTCTTTGAGTCAACCAAATATTCATTCAACGGTACTTGCATGTCAGCAGCTTGCCTGATGAAACGACGGTAAAAATTTACTACGCCCAAGAATCTACGCAGTTCGATGATTGTCTCAGGTTTTTTGTAATCGACGATGGCTTGGACTCGCTCTGTTGGTGGTTTCGTTCCGTCTTTCGAAATTGTGTATCCGAGGTACGACACTTCGGGTTTTCCCAGGACACACTTGGAGAGGTTGACAGTGAGTCCGTGATTCGACAAACGTTCGAAAACCGCCCGTAAATGCTGCTCATGATCAGCTTCGTTGTCTGAAGCGATAAGTATGTCGTCGATATAGCAATAGACGAAATCCAAATCTCGTAATACGGTGTCGATAAACCGTTGAAACGTCTGTGCAGCGTTGCACAGTCCGAACGGCATAGCGACGAACTCGAACGACCCAAAAGGCGTCGTTACCGCTGTCTTTGGGATATCTTCTTCTGCGACCGGAATGTTGTGATATGCCCGAACGAGGTCCAAAGTTGAAAAAATTGTTTTTCTGTGCAATTTGTTAGCAAAATCCTCTATATGTGCGATTGGGTAGCGATCTGGGACGGTTTTTGCATTGAGTTGGCGAAAATCTCCGCATGGCCTCCAATCTCCGGATTTTTTTGTTACCATGTCCAACGGACTCTGCCAAGGACTGTCTGAGGGTCGACACCATCCTTGTTCCATCATGAATTTGAATTCATTTTGTGCGGCAATGAATTTTTCTCCAACGAGGCGCCGTGGACGAGAGGCTACCGGCGGTCCTTCCGTGACAATATGATGTACGATTGGATGCTTAACCGTCGTTCGTGCTTTCGACGTTCAGATAACGTCAGGGAAATCGGCCAGGATGTTCTTGTACTCCGAATCCCGGTTGATGCTTGAAATTCCGTATTCTCTTGTTGTAGCGACGTTCCCATGAGATGTGAGACCTGTTGTATTATCAATGAGTTGTTTTCTTTTTAAATCAACCAAGAGATCGAAATGCGATAGAAAATCTGCTCCCAAAATGGCTCCAGACACCTCTGCGATGATGAAAGGCCATTTAAAATCTCGACGTAGACCGAGATTTAGTACGCAAAGTTTATTACCGTACGTTCGTATTTCTGAGTTGTTTGCCGCATATAGCTTGAGATCCACAGCCTTGAGAATGTTTTTGATGCTGTGTCGCGGAATTATTGAAACATCGGAACCCGAGTCTAATAAGTTTTTTTTCAGTGATGTGTAGCCGGAACTGTTGGGGAATGCCGTCGCTGACCGAGCTGATGGACGACGGGATACTTAGTTTTCCGTCGCCGTTGTGGTTGTTATTTGTGAAGCGAAAACACATGGCGCCTCGCATCTTTTAGCTGCTGGGCCGAAACGTCGGTGGAAAAAACACATTGCTGCGTCCCTTGAGCGACTTCTCGCTCGCGTGCGAGGTTGTTGTGACTTGTTCTCCCCGGTCGATCGCGCATTTGAAACATTGAGACTTTGTTTCAACAGCGATGTCATCTCTGCAAGACCTTTTTCCAGACGATCCCATCTCTTGTCCTCGTCCGTTGACTTTGTGTCACCTGCTGGTGGTTTTTGTACTGCGTTGACTGCGTAGACTCGATTGTGCCCTGACGGTGTGAGCTCTACCATGTGATCTGCGATCGCAGCTAATTTTACCAGTGGATTGTCTTCGTAGGCAGCGAGAGCACACTGGACATTGTGCGGCATACGTTGCAACCAAAGAGAACGCAGAGCTTCTGTTGAGAGACTGTCACCAGCAAGGTTTTTCATCTCACGATGGAGCTGCGATGGCTTTTTATCTCCTAGTTCCACCTCCGTTAACAACCTGTTCAATTGTTTTTGCTTTGAGTCGGAGAACCGTTCATTGAGAATTTTTTTAATTGTGCAATACTTATCGGTGGATGGTGCGTCTTCGAGGACATCTGATATTTGAAGCATTACCGTTGAACCCAAATGAGTGATGACTGCGTTGAATTTGACTGAATCTGCGGTTATGCGGTGCTGTTGGAAATATGCTTCAACTGCTAAGAACCATAGTTTCGGTGCGTGGGCCCAAAAAGGTTCGATCCGCGCACTTTTGATGTCCATGACTTGATTTTGGTTGTTGAAGGTGGAAATGTCCCCTTCAAAATCGATAAGCGATTGATTGAGACCCGCTCCCTGCTCTTGAGAATCGGGCGATTCGTTTGAGGACGCGTTTTGGGACGTTGCGCCTTGCGCGCGAACCGGTGTGCGTGTCAAATGTGCCATATCCGAAAAATATGGTATTTTTGGAATAACTTCGTTTGTGCGAAAGAAAATGAAATGCTACGTGTTTGCACGAAAAAAAAAAAACATTAATACAAAACCGGCGTGTTTCACGTGTGTAGACCGGTTTTTTTAACCTATTTTTTTTTTTGCGCGGGAACACTATTCTCCGAGTTGTGGATATTTGCGTATTTTTTTCTTTTATCGGGGTCACCAATGTTCGGAATTGCTCGGAACGTATACCGGAAGTAAGGAAATAAAGGGGGATTGTATAAGTTATTTATTAAACTTTATTTCTTAACTCACTAGCGTGTGTACGCTTTGCTTACCAAACTGTTGAAGATAATAATAATAATAATTTGCCTCCATCACGCCACAGCTGAGGCGGCGACTTTTCGCAACCATTTTAGTCCAGTAGGAATATACAATCGATTTGCATTTTGACCTAGCATATTGCCTATTTTTTTATACGTAGTATGGGCCCCCCCCGAATATGCTTCTAGTTTTTCGTAAAAATCTGAGTTGCATTTTGGCCAGGAGAGATGGTTTAAACAATGAAAACACGGTTTTTCCACGTTAACTTCTTTGGAATGCATTTTATCAAAAAATGTTTCTTACAAAAGTTGTGCGCCGCAATGTCGTTGACAAAATAGGTCTTACGAAAAAATTACGTATCTTTGTTAGTTTAACCGTAAATTGTAATTAAACAATGGATTTTTTATTTTACTTTTTTCAAGTTTTCTGTGCAATTGATAAACATATCGACTTCAAATGTAGACATCACGCGGGAAACTGTTTGTCCGAGATAGTTGTGCAAAATTTATCGATCTACGCCAAATATTTTAGCAACAATCCGCGATCTTAGAAAAAAAAGTACCTGCTCATAAAATCTTACCCAGGAGGCCCACAACGTAGAAAAAAATTAGGGTGCTTTGAATCATCAAACATTTTGGAAAGTTGATCGATTAAAAAAAAAATCGTTAATAAAAACCTTCGTTTTTCGCCAATTTAAAATTTTTGCTTATAAACAAATAGCAATAACTCCTAAAATTATCAACATAATTTGAAAATTCTTGAAGATTCTAAAGGGACTTGACGAGACGCAGAGTTGAAAAAAAAAACAAACTACAATATGTTAATTACAGCCTGAGATATGAACATTTTTGCGTTTATCCCAATAATTATTGTCCCAATCAATATTTATACAAAATTCAAATTCTACAGCATTCAGAACACTTTTGTACATCATGAACAATATAATATAAACTTTTTCTATAATAAACCTCGGTGGCCGTACGATGTTAACGCGATTTTTTTGGCGCCGTTCAGCGGGCCGCGCTCTCGGCGCGCCCGGCCGGCGTAGTGGGGGCAGTGCTGCTCCCCCCGCCACGCGCATCCACGGCTTAGTTAACAATTACAATAAATACCTTTAAAATTGACGTAGAACGTTTTTTTTTTTTTTTCAACCAATGTGATTTTTTCTCACCAATTCAAAAATGTCATTGCAAATTAATTTTCATCCATTTTGCCTTTATTTTAACATACTTGTGCGAAAAAATGATTGTTAAGGAACAGGTAAGGGTATTAGTGGATAAATAGTTTATGTTCAAAGGCTAATTGATTACAATCAAAACATTCTCGTACATGGTCGCAATGACGGTTTTGTCCGATTGAAAATGGGCATTTAATCTAGTAAATTCCGGCGGTATGTACTCGAGGAACAAATAAAAAAGTTTAATCAGCGGATCACTCAACGAATTCAGGGTGTGTTCAACTGCGAGCAATCTTTCGGAATATCTTTTATCGATGAAATACAACTTCAAAGCTTCCCATTGCTCAGGTAATCGCAAAACGACTGCTTCCAACGAAAAACAGCGCGTTTGCCATGGGTGAAGCATTTTATGTACTTTTAAATCGAGAAAAGTTTGAAACTTTTCTAAAGCGAATTGTCGCTTGGCGCTTGCTTTGAAGAAGTTGTAAACATTCCTTCACAGCTCCGAGGTAAAGCCTTGCATGCCTCACTTGCACACAAGTGCAATGAATGACATATGCGCATTTTAAAATTGAAATTCCTGGACAGATACTCCAAAATCGGCTCGCTACCGAATTTTTGGCACCCATCATCGTTGAGCGTCCATCGGATCCGAATCCAATTACATCATCGAATGACAGCCCGTATTTTTTAAAAGAATCCGTAATACACCGAAACAAGTGTTCAGCAGTGGCTGACTCGACATCGTTTTCTTCTCCAAAAATCTGACACAATTCCCAAAAACGACTTACGATTCGTCCTTCCTCGTCGTCGTAGAATCTGGAAATCGCATTCACACTTCTTTTAAATGTACTTAAAAAAACATTCAAATTTATCATCTCAATTTTCGAGGAGTAACGTTAAAATTTATTTACAACACATAAATTTACCTGACTACAATACACATCGATTTCACTGCAGAAACGTCGGTGGATTCGTCAATGAGAATGCTGAATTTAACCGTTTTTAGTTTTCGACTGAGATAAGCTTTTTGGGATTCGCCAAGGACGTTTTTCACGATGGCAGAGGTTTTCGTGGATTTCAGCTCCATGTTTTCGAGAATTTTTGAATCCGGAAAACAGTCCTTCATCAACGTAGATAAATGGTCCATCGACCGAAACGAAATATTGTGCTCAACCATGAATGCAGTCATTTTTATTTCCGCTCTTTTCACTGCCGTATTAGCAGGATTTTCGTTATTCGTTGAGCTCGATTTGGTGAATTTTTCTAGGGACTGTTGATGCGATATAGATCGAATTTTCGTTACATGAGCCCGGGACTTCGAATGATTTCTTATTACTGCTATTTCGGCGGTAAATGAAATCTCACACAGGCGACATTTTGCTTTGCAATTGTTTTCATTATCGCGACATAGACAGTTTTTAAAATCGCCTTCATTCGTTCAACCACGCAGCCCGAAACTTTTGCGGTCGGCGTGTGTTCAAACGATTTTTTTTTTTCGGCGGTGTATTCCGCTGATCATTTTCTTCATCCGAATCGTTGGATTTCATACCGACTATACCCGATCGAGAAATAGTTCGTTCGTGACTGTTTGTATGACAGTTCGAACAAGA
This sequence comes from Campoletis sonorensis, assembly GCA_013761285.1. Taxonomy (NCBI): domain Eukaryota; kingdom Metazoa; phylum Arthropoda; class Insecta; order Hymenoptera; family Ichneumonidae; genus Campoletis; species Campoletis sonorensis. The sequence goes on from JACEOJ010000144.1 coordinate 1,490,081, forward strand.
AACGACTGACGTTTGTTTTGTTGTGTTAAAGAAGCCCTAAGAGAAAAAACACGCCAGTACAACAATGTATCGCTTGGGAGTTTATCGTTCAGATTGTGTTTGATCCCAGCAAACCAAGCAACGCCAGAAACACGCCAGATTTGAGTTATAGCATCTAACTTGCATCGAATCTGGCGTTAGACCTTTACGCAAAATACGTAGACTTCTATGTCGCTATTTGCAGCGTTTCTAACGCCAGTGACTAACGTTACCGAGTAACGAGATGCTGACGCAAATATTGCGCCATTCAATGCTGCGGTATAGCAGCAGCTTAGCGGCAGAGCCTGACACCAGCCTAGCGGCAGAGTCTAACAGCATAGCCTAGCAGCAGAGTGTGGCACAATCCTGGCGTCGGCTTATAACATGAAAGTAACGTTCGGTTTGGACAGCATTATTGGCAAAGTTCGGGCAGCATTCTAGCGTCAGGTTATAACAGAATTCTAGCATAGGATTCTAACAGCATATTGTCGCCAGAATCTGGTGGTAGAATGCTGTAAGACCGGACGCAAATATACTGTTGTAACCTAACGCCATAATGCTGTTTGAACTTTTCCTTCAATGCTGTTATGACCCAACGAACGACATTCTAGCCGTGGCGGTAGTGTATCTCTTTTACTCGGTTAAGCAAAGAATATATTTTGACAGTGAGGTTACATTTTGGGCAATTGATGATACACAAACGTGACAACTTATTTAATAAATGAATAATAATATATAAATAGTAATAAATGAATAATAATAAATAAATAATGATAAATAGTAATGAAATAAATAATAGTTAATAAATAATAATTGAATAATAATAAAAAAATAATGATAAATAGTAATAAATAAATATTAGTTAATAAATAATAATTGAATAATAATAAATAAATAATGATAAATAAATAGTAATAAATAAATAATCATAAATAATTTGTAATAAATAATAAATTATAAATTGATGACAAATTATAATCCGGTATTCCTAGAATAAAAATTACCGAAACGATTGAAGACATTTTCAATTGATAACCCTTAAATCTTAGTCCAGTCGGCATATACAATCGACGTGCATTTTGACCTAGCATATTATCAATTTTTTTATAGGTAGTATCCCCCCCCCCCCCCCGATTTTTTTGGCTAGGATAAATTGTTTAAACAATGAAAACACGGTTTTTCCGTGTCAGCTTCCTTAGAATGCATTTTATCAAAAAATGTTTCTCACAAAAGTTGTGCGCCGCGATGTCCCAGACAAAATAGGTCCTATAAAAAAATTACGTATCTTTATTAGTTTAACCGTAAACTGCAAGTAAATATTGGATCTTTTATTTCACTTTTTTCAAGTTATCTATGCAACTAATAAACATATCGATTTCAAATGTAGACATAACGTGGAAAACTGTTTGTCCGAGATAATTGTGCAAGATTTATCGATCTACGTCGAGTATTTTAGCAACAATTCGTGATCTCCGAAAAGAAAGTTCCTGCTCAAAAAATCTTACCCAGGAAGCTCACAACGTAGAAAAAAATTTGGGTGGTTCGAATTATCAACTATATTGAGAAATTGATCGATAGAGGAGAAATTTTTGATAAAAACCTTTGTTTTTCGCCAATTTAGAAATTGTACTTATAAACAAATAGCAATCACTCTCGAACTTCTCAACATAATTGAACATTATTCCAAGATTCTGAAAGGGCTTGACGAGACGCAAAGTTTAAAAACGAGAAAAGCTCGAATATATTAATTACAGCCTGAGATATGAACATTTTTGCGTAAAGCGGAATAATTATCGTTTTATGGAAACTTCAAATTCCACAGCATTCGGAACATTTTCTTGCATCATATTTAATATAATACAAACCTTCTCTATATATAATTAACGTCGGTTTCTATGCGATGTTAACGCAATTTTTCGAGCGCCGATCAGATTTTTATAAATTATTTATTTTTATTTATTTATTTATTATTAATTATTTGTTATTATTTATTATTATTATTATTATTATTATTATTATTATCATTATTATTATCATTATTATTATCATCATTATTATTATTATTATTATTATTATTATTATTATTATTATTATTATTATTATTATTATTATTATTATTATTATTATTATTATTATTATTTTTTTTTTTTTTTTTTTTTTTTTTTTTTTTTTTTTTTTT
>JACEOJ010000144.1:1492353-1572724 GCA_013761285.1 Campoletis sonorensis
TTTTTTTTTTTTTTTTTTTTTTTTTTTTTTTTTTTTTTTTTTTTTTTCTTTTCCTCTTTCTTCCTTTCGAGAAAGGAAGAGAGAAGAAAAGAACAGAAGTTGCGGAATCCTGCTTGCGGATTCCACCAGCATCGCCGGTGGATATGTGGGACTCCCGAAGCCTACCCACTAAACCGCCATCTCCTGCCTGTCCTCCCCCAGCCAGGAACTATGTTAATATTACTTCTAGCTGGGGGTTCTGTCCGTGTTCGTCTTGTCGTGTTCCGTATTTCGTTGTCGTTCACGTTAGTTCGTCTGCTCCGTTATGTGAGGCAGCCGTCTGCGTTCTTTCGTCTCAGTATCGTCTCTGTATAGGTGGCAACTAGTTGCCACCATTCAGTCTTGTGGAGCATCACCTGGACGATATTGTCCGGGGTGATGTCGCCAACGCTTGTCTCTAGTTCGAGTCTGAGTCCTGTCCAGCGGTTGCACTCGAAAAAGGTGTGTTCCGCGTCGTCTCGGTCGTGTCCACAGTACGTGCAGTTTGGCGTCCGTACTTTGTTCATTCTGTAGAGGTACCGTCGAAAGTAGCCGTGACCCGTCAGGAGCTGGGTGATGTAGAAATTAACATCCCCAAACTTCCTTTCGGTCCACGGTCTCAGGTCCTTTATCAGTCGTCTCGTCCAGTTGCCTGTTCGTTCTTCTGTCCACCGTTGTTGCCACGCTTGTATCGTCCTGTCGCGTTCCATGGTTGCCGCGTCCTTTCGTCCTATGTCCGCGCTGCTCTCGTAGATCCTCTTACGCTCAAAGGCAAGAAGATCCACGGGAATGACGCCCGCCACCACCAGAACAGCCTGTGCAGAGACAGTCCGGTAGGAGCAAGCAATCCTCAGCGCACCCTGTCTCTGTACCGTCGTCATGGCTTTACTGTATTTTTTTGTCCTCAGGGCATCTGCCCAGATTTCCGCGCCGTACAGGAGAATCGAGTGGGTCGTCGCCATCAATAGTCGTCGTCTCCCTGGTCGTGGTCCGTTCGTATTTGCCATCAGGCGGCTTAAGGATGCTGTCCTCTCGGCCGCCTTCCGGGCTGTCTTTTGTATGTGAGGCCAGAAGGTCATCTTCGTATCTAGGGTCACCCCCAGATACTTGACTTCTCCTCCAGCCTCAATTTCGTCCGTCCCCACCCTCATGGGCAGTCTCGTCTGTATGCGTCTCCTTGTGAGGAACGTCAGTTCTGTCTTTTCTGTTGCAAGTTGCAGTCCGTGGTCTGTCATCCATCGTCCTATCCGTCTCATCGTCTGGTTCAACTTCAGCTGCGCCAGATCTGGGGACCGCTCGGTGATCACCGCCGCCACGTCATCAGCGTAAGCGACGAGGAGAACGCCGAGAGGAAGTTCCAGTCTGAGCAAGCTGTCGTATAAACCGTTCCAGAAGTCCGGTCCCAGTATTGACCCTTGAGCGACCCCCGCGGTGATCTGTCTTGTCACCTGTCCTTCGGTCGTCTCGTAGGTTATCCGTCTGTTTTTCAAGTAATCGTCCACCACCCGAGCCAGGTATGCTGGAATCCCGAAACCGCCTTTGAGCGCCTCCAAGATATCCACCCACCTGGCCGAGTTGAATGCGTTTCGTATGTCCAGTGTTGCCAGCAGCACGATAGGTCGTGCCGCGTGGCAGTGTCTGTCTAGTTCCAGGAAGCAGTCGACCACCTTTCGGATCGCTCCGATTGTTGATCGCCCCCTCCTGAAGCCGAATTGCAGGTCCGAGAGGCCACCCCCGGCCTGTATCGCGTCTGTCAGTCTCGGTCTCAGTAGCTGTTCAAACAGTTTTCCTGTCGTGTCTAGTAGGCTCAGCGGTCGGTAGGCCGACGGCGTGTTCGGGTCGCCCTTACCCTTGGGGATAAGGACTAGCCTCGCCACCTTCCACCGATCGCCGAATGTTCCTGTCGTCAAGCACGTATTGTACAGGTCAAGAAATATCTCCGGTCTCAGTCGGACCATCAACCGAAGAATTTCCGCCGGCACCCCGTCTGGTCCCGGCGCCTTCCCGGTCTTCATCGCGTTGGATGCTCTCGCGAGCTCCTCCGCAGTGAAGGTGGGGGGCGCCGGGGTCTCTGTGTCGTCCGTTCCGTTTGTCCGTATCGGGTGTGTCGGGAAGAGTCCGTCCACTATCCGCCCTGTGGTTTCAGCATCCTTGAGTTCTGGCGGAGCTCGGCCGACCAGTTTGCCAGTTACTATTTTGTAACCGGTTCCCCAGGGGTCCGAGTTCACCTCCTCGCAGAGCTTCTTCCAACAGTGCGTTTTACTGTCCCGTATGGCGTTCGTCAGTGTTTTCCGTGCTGTCTTGTACGCGGCTTGGAGATTCTCCCTTTCGGGTCCTCCCCTTGCCCTTGTAACACGTCGTCGGGCTGCCAGACAGACGTTTCGCAGCTCGGCTATTTCGTCTGTCCACCAGTACTGTGGTCGTCTGTTTCGTCTTTGTCGGGTTTTCGGCATTGTGCTGTTGCACAGCCGTTCTGTTAGTTTGGCCGTCTCGTCTACCAGTCTTTCCGCCCTTCGCCGGCCAGTCAGCTCGGGGGGGATTTTCGTCATCGGAGCCGGTGCTGCCACCAATTCCTCAGAAAATTTTCGTACGTCGAGTTTGTTGAGGTTCCACCGCGGGGGCTGTTGGGTCCTCGTCCGTATCGTCGTACTGCGTCCTACCACTTCGAAGGTGATGTACTGGTGATCGCTGGCCGTATAGTCATCGATCACCCGCCATCCCCGTACCTGTGGTAGTATCCTGTCCGATGTCATTGTTACGTCAGGGATTGAGTAACCAAATCCCGGTCTTCTGTACGTCGGCGTATTTCCCGTGTTTGCTACTACTAGGTCTAGCCTTGCGGCCATTTCCAGCAGCAGCCGTCCTCGTCTGTTCGTTTCCGTCATTCCCCACTCGACTGCTCTCGCGTTGAAGTCCCCCGCGACCACAACGTCTCCGGGCAGGTCCCTGATACCGTCCTCAAGGAGCGCTACCTTCCTCTCGAGCTCAGCCGCAGTGCAGTTGGGCGTCAGGTAGACACTGACATAAGTGACAGTGCCGACCGTGGCCCAGACGTAGTCGTCCCCGACACCGCTGGCAGTCATCCGAGATTGGGCGGCGCCCCTTATCCAGATAGCTGCTGTCTCTGTCTCGTTCGTGACGTACGTTCGTGTCGTCCTTCTCCTGTACGGTTCGCACAGAATCAGGACGTCCGCGTCATGTTCGTCAGCTATCTGTGGTAGTAGCATGTCTGCTGTCCTACTTCGGTTCAGGTTTCCCTGAACTATCCGGTCCGTCGTCCCGCCTGTATCCTGCGCTCCTCCAGCGCAGCCCGGAACACCGCACACCTCCCGGATCCCGCGAGGTGCGCCGCATCCGTATGCCCCGCCTCAGCGCACAGGGGACAGGCTGGTTTGTTCTTGCAGTCCGTCGCGTAATGTCCCGTCTCGCCGCATTTCCTGCAGCTTTTTGTCCGGTCCTTGTTCTTACAGTCCGTCTTGATGTGCCCGTATCCCAGACACTTGTGGCACTTCGTCACTGTCAGTCTTTCTCGGACGCGGCAACGCACCCATCCGATCGCGATCCGTCATTATTATTATTATTATTATTATTATTATTATTATTATTATTATTATTAATTAATCAATTAATTAATTTATTAATGAAATAAGTTGTCATGTTTGTGTATCATCAATTGCCCAAAATGTAACCTCACTGTCAAAATATATTCTATGCTTAATCGGTTGAAAGAGATACACTAGCGCCACGGCTAAAATATTGTTCGCTGGGTCATAACAGGATTGAAGGAAAAGTTCAAACAGTATTATGGCGTTAGGTTACAACAGTATATTTGCGTTCGGTCTTACAGCATTCTACCACCAGATTCTGGCGACAATATGCTGTTAGAATCCTATGCTAGAATTCTGTTATAACCTGACGCTAGAATGCTGCCCGAACATTGCCAATAATGCTGTTCGAAACGAACGTTACTTTCATGTTATAAGCTGACGCCAGGATTGTGCCAGACTCTGCTGCTAGGCTGCTGTTAGACTCTGCCGCTAGGCTGGTGTCAGGCTCTGCCGCTAGGCTGCTGCTAGGAATAGGAATGTGCCACATCAAATATATGAAGTGTCACTCCTTCCTTTAGTTAGATATGTTGGTAGCAGTGGTGAGGGAAAAAAAGTGGAGTTTCACTTCGGTGAGGAAATTTAGGAGGGATTCGAGGAGTTGAATCCTCAATGCCGCTTAGCGTTTGAACTCTGTTGCTATGTTTGTTTATGTATATTTGTGTTTAAAACTTTTATTTATCCGTAACTAAGCGCACGTCATTATGAAAAGCTCTCCCCACTATATCCATGGATTGCATGTATATTACATTATTCAGATAATAGGGTAACCGGAAAAGAATGAATAAACAAGAATTTTTTTTGTTTTTACATATTTTATTATTATTATTCTTTATTTGTGAATTTGTCATTTCTTATTTGTCTGTGTTTGCGGCTCACATTCGGACGATGTACTTCTTGAGACTGAATGTAGTAATCTTAGAAAAGGAGAATTGCGACACTTGAATGATCAGGTCATTGTGAATAAAGAAGTCGCATATAGGGATGAGAGACTTGAAGTTTTTTGTCAGAAATATCTTAGATAGGTCTTCACCCGGAGAAATATCGATCCTAGTCAAGACTCGATTGAGTTTTTCTGTTGAATCGTGTTGAAGGTGACAGTGCCAGATGAGATGATTAAGGTTACAAGAAAAGTAACCACATATACAGGATTCGTCATAAATTATTCCTTTTCTGAACAGGTGAGCCGGAGTTAAAGTGTGTAGAGGTTCAGTAGGTGATATTTTGTTTGTCCTATCCAGAAAGCAGTAAGGATATATTCGAATTTATTATTCAATGATATTATATTGAGTTGTTTGAATGGGATAGGTCTAGGTAGTCTAATCATTATTAATACGCCACCTCCTGTAGAGTTTTGCTTGTCTTTTCTAATAATATTTAAGTTCTTCACAGGAAAAGAGTTTTTGTCTTGTAACCAGGTTTCTTGCAGAGATAGGATGTCGAAATTAGGAAGGAGATTATATAGGTCGTTCAGTTTTGGGAGTATACTTCTACAGTTCCATTGACATAAGGTGAATGGGTTGTTTTTAGCAGACATATAATTAAATTGATTGAAGGAATTGCTCCCCCGAAGCAATTAAGGTATCTATTATATCTTTCTTGGTTTCATTTTGTAAAGATTCAACCAAGAAATTGTTGTAGGATTTCATTAGTCTAGAGATTTCCACTCTGACGATACTTTGGATGTTAATTATTTCGGTATTAGAGTCGGATTCACTAGACACTCAGGCGTTGTCCTCTGCGAAAGATTCGGACGGTTCAAGGTTAAGACATGAATCGTATTGTTGATGAGCTTCCGTTAATGCTCGTGGCGAGCTTTCCGGGTGACACTTTAGTTGTGGATATGGAGTTGATGGCTTCAAAAGTGAAGGATGTTTAGATTTTGGGAAGCCAGAAGTTGGAGTAATATTTGGTTCGCAGTTATTGAAGCGAGAAATTTTCTGAGTGTTTTCCTAGAGAATTTTTCCAGAGGAGAGGGACAGAGCTTGATTTTCAAGTCTGCCGTCGATTAAGGCGCTGGTCACAGAGGACGTGAGTGCAAGGAGTGCATGGAGAGGAAATAGAGTCCATTAAGTTATTGTTGCGACTTAAGCTCGGGTATTCGTGATTATCATCACTTGCAGGCGAAATTAAGTTGGTAGTAGCTTCTTCCTTGAGGAAACGCTTAGCTTCTTTGAGGGAAACATTGTTACGGAATCTATATTCATTAGCCTTTTTATAAAACAAAAAAGCCGGGCATTGTTTATTTAGAGGAGAATGATCTCCTAAACAGTTGTGGCATAAAAAGTTTTTTTCGTTACACTCATCTAAGGAGTGACTACCGGAGCATTTAGTGCATCGTTCAAATTTGCTTCGGCATTGGACTCGAACGTGGCCGAATATGAAACAATTGATGCAAACTTTTGGAAATGGTATATATGGGTTTACGTCGCGTTTGGTGAACCAGATGGAAACAGATTTTGGGAGGATGAATCCTTCAAAACATATTTTGATTGCATTGATGGGGATTCGAGTTGTAATTTCTTTTGGAGAAGCCTGAGCTTCAGTTATGTGAGCGTTTTTCGAGAGTCTCTCTATGTGAGTTACTTTAATTTCTGGGGGAAAGACTCTAAGGCCTTCGCGAATTTCTTGTATTGAGAGGCTGAAAAATAATTCCGGCCGAAGTACTTGGCGAGTTCGTACCATAAGAAATGTACCACGTGATTCTAGCTAAGCAAAAAACTCACCAAGTACTTCGGCCGAAATTATTTTCCAATTAAATTTTTTTCCCTACGTTTTGTTTTATCTTGATTTTTTTCTCGACTCTGTTCTTTTGACCGATTTTTATTTTTGTGCATTGATAATTTTTTTCAATAACCAACTGATTTTAGCTTTTTTTTAAATACTCCATCCTCAAGCGAGAATGAAATACTTTTCCTATTATTGATATTATAAATTTTAGTGCTGAATGTAAATCATTCTCGATCTTGCCAATTTTTTAAGAATTTTGTACTGTTTTGGGTAATTTTTTTTCTATGAAAACAAATGGAAACGGGTGTCAACAAGTGTACTTGTCCAAGGTTTTTTTTCCCCGGGGAGGGGATTTTTGGCCAGGATATCACTTCTTTTTTCGGAACCTTATTTCGCCTTGGTCAATAAATTTTTGCATTTACGGTCCGCCATATTGGATCCGCCATTTTGATTTCCGAAATTTTGGGTGCAGATTTGTAATCGGCAACCCCGAATCCTATTTCCCCGAGTACCAACTTTCGCTTGCATACCAAACGAATTTCGTAGTTATCGCCCGTCATACAGTGTCCGCCATCTTGAATTTCCAAATTTTGATAGTAGATTTGTAATCAGCGACCCCGAAAACCGCCGCGTACCAACTTTCGCTTCCATCAAAAAACTTTTGAATTTATGATCCGCCATGTTGGATCCACCATTTTGAATTTCCAAATTTTGGATGCAGGTCTTCGATCGACGAACCCGAAAACCCCCGCGCGTACCAACTTTCGCTTTTCTTGAACGGTTTTCCCAGTTATTGTCCGTCAGATTGTCTCCGCCGTCTTGAACAATATTTTATTTTTTCCTGGCTCACTCTATTCGTTTAACTTTTCATTGGGAATTTGCATAAAGGCAATTAGGAATTTGAACGTTGCAAATTCCCCCTTGACTGTATTTTGTTTTACCAAGGAGATGAACAGAAACGAGCGTAACAAGATTTAATTGTTTCAAACGTCAAATTTTTTTCTCGTTGAGCAACCCGCGAAAGACTTTATCTTCTATTTCTTATAAAATTTATTATAATTTTGTGAAAAATAATGCCGGTAAAACGAAAAATTCGTGCATCGAATGACAAGAATTATGATGGATACACATACAACATCCACAGTAAAACGGGAGACTATAGTTGGCGAGTGTAACAACAAATAATAACAATAAATATAATGTTGAAAGTGAAGGGTTGTCCGCGAATGTGGAAAAAAAGCGAATTTTCGAGTCATTTGATCTCTTCTGTTAAAAAAATTTGTGTCGAAACTGCAGCGAAAATTTCTTCCACCAATAATTATATTTAATGAGGACGATCAATTGAAACCTTTAATCCTAGGTATGTCGTGTGTAACCAGAAAAAAAATAAAGGCACTGCTGGCTTTGGGTGTCGGGGTGCGGGGAATTTGATTAGAAAGACTAACGAACCGGACAAATTTGTGTTAAGGCACGATCATAATGGTTACCCAAAATTGAAGGGAGTGAAAGAAATTCATGCTTTTAAAGTCGAATTAAAGGAGAGAATCGCGAGCATGCCATTGGCTGGTCAACCGACGCATGTTTACAACAGCCTTGTCAAAGAGTGAGTACATTTATTATTATTATTATCATTATTATTGTCAGCATTGTTATTATTGTTATTATTATTATTATTATTATCATTATTGGGGGATTACCTGAAGGATCGCTCCTTGGAGTATAACACCGCGGATGGTCCGGTGAGCCGGGAGGTTACGGCTGGGGCAGCCCAGGGCTCCATACTGGGTCCCGACATATGGAACATTACCTATGACGGGATCCTACGTATGGAAATGCCCGAGGGCACATTCCTGGTTGGGTATGCGGATGACATCGCCGCCGTTATCATCGCCAGAGGCGTTGAGGCGGCGCAGATGCTGCTCAACCAGGTAATGCGTCGGGTCCGCTCTTGGATGGACGACCACGGCTTGGAGCTAGCGCTGGCAAAAACCGAGATCGTGCTCCTCACCAAGAAGCATATCCCGCTACTGCGGGATATGCGGGTGGGAGAGGCGACGGTCCAGACGAAGGCGTCGGTAAAGTACCTGGGGGTGAGTCTCGATTCGAGGCTTACCTTCGGGGAAGAAATCAGGAGGAGAGCAGACAAGGCGGCTGCGGTGACGACGTGTCTCAGCAGGGTCATGGCCAACATTGGCGGTCCCCGACCCTGCACGAGGCGTCTATTGCTCCGCACCGCCGAGTCAATAATGCTCTCCGGCGCCGAAGTCTGGGCTGATGCGCTCCGGTATGACATGTACCGCAAGCGCATGGCCGGAGTGCAGCGGAGAGGGGCCCTCCGCATCGCCTGCTCCTACCGCACGGTCTCGGAGCCAGCAGTGCTAGTGATAGCCGGGGTCGTCCCAATTGACCTCCTCGCCCAAGAGCGGAAGTCCGTCCACCAGGGCAACCCGGAGGACAGGGAGAGCGAAAGAGAAATTGCCAGGTCCCTGAGTATGCGGACCTGGCAAGAACGGTGGGAAGGGGACTCGCGCGCCAGGTGGACAGCTAGGCTGATACCTCAGCTGGACACCTGGGTCAACCGTCGGCATGGTGAGGTGAACTATTACCTCACCCAAATGCTGACGGGGCACGGACTGTTCCGGGCTTATCTCCACAAAATGGGGAAGGTTCCGGATCCGTCCTGCCGATGCTGCGGGTCCCCGAGAGACGATGCCCTCCACACGTTCTTCGAATGCGAGGAATGGAGAGTGTGGAGGGCCCCACTGGAGGAACGGTTCGGGAGCATAACGCCTGATAACATCGTCGGCGTTATGCTCCTGGACGAGGAGTCTTGGACGGAGGTCGACTCATTTGTTGAAGTCGTCCTCCGTCGCAAGAAAAGGTTTGTCGAGGAGGGGACGCCCTGAGGGGGCGTCCAAGGAAAAATGGCGCCACCCCGAAGTAATGCGAAAGCGGTTCCGGGGTGGCTGCTAGAAGGTTGGAGTGGGGGTTTTAGCCGGTAGGGTCTCCTGACGAGTCCGGCACACGGGGGTCCCTGTGCGCTGGTTCGGGACCCCTACGGTGCGTCACAAGCATTTCCCCCTTCCAAAAAAAAAAAAAAAAAAAAAATTATTATCATTATTGTCATCATTATTATTATTATTATTATTATTATTATTAATAACGTTGTTGTTTTTGTTTTTGTTGTTGTTGTAATAAATATTGTCGCAATTGCAGACACACCTTGGCTGCAACGATGTGTCCCTACACGAGCGTACGGAGCCAAATGGGCCGGGATTTCCGTAAAAATCAACCAAGAAATCCCGCCCATTTTCTTGCGTACGGAGAATTTTTGACATCACCGGAGGGGAAAGCGCTCATGAAATATCAGATCAGGACGGGTCCGGCAAAATTTATGATGAACAGAATGGAGGCGCAATTCGTGGGAGAAGGGAACAGCCGATCTCTGGTCCTGTGGTCCCGAAAGTTTCTCAAATATTTCGAAAATGCAAATGAAATGCACTTGGACGGAACTTTCAGATTCCGGCCGGTGTTTCGCCGAAAAATTCACCAGCCATACCAGCTCCTCGTGATTTCCGGGGATTTCGCTGGAAAGATATGTTCAAGGAAAGAGACCATAATATATTAAATTGCAATCTTTGCACGTATAATTAAAAATGCTGTGATTACATTTTATTTTTTCTTAGATTTTTCCGGCGATTTATGCGCTGATGCATAACAAGGCGCAAGTGTTCCCAACCCGTCCGTGGGGGGCTATGTGACCAGGGCCGTAGCATCATAGTACCAAACAAAAAATTATAGTACTTTTTTGAAAATGTTAATAATGCAATAAAATCACGGAATATTATTTTTATAAGTATATTAAACAAAGATTATCAACTTTTTTCGTAAAAATTTGTATTTAATTGGGTAAACAATAAGTACAATAAAATCATATAGGATACACTAGAAGGAGAAATAAATTCAAAGTTAATATTTTTCCCGATCCATCCACAGATTCCATCCACAGAGTATTCATTTATCATTTCACACACTTTATATTATAACATTTATATCACATAAGTGAATCTTTTTTCCAGTTCAGTTGAGTTCAGTCTTTTTTGTGTTTTGATAGATTTCTTTTTAATCATAAATATTTGGAATCTTTTTTTTACAGCTTTAAACTTATCATTTAGCCCCTTTTATATTATAACATTTATATCACATAACTGAATGTTTTTTCCGGTTCAGTTTTTCTTTGTTTTTGAAAGATTCTTTTTAAACATGAATAATTGGCATCTTTTTCTTACAGCTTTAACTTTTGCTTATAAAAATTGATAAAAAATAAACTGTGGCTCAGAAATTATGCGGTAGGACCACATCATTTTCGCTATCAAATTGATAATTTAATGCAGATGCCGTCGCTGTCGCTATTGATTTGGGTTCAGTCGATTCAGGATAAAGTGACGATTTAGTCATACGACGATACTCTTCTTCAGTCGGTTCAAAATCGATGCAATCTGATTGCACTCTCTGTTTAGCCAATAAAATACCGTTAACAGTAGATGTTATCAACTATTTCGAGTCTTGGTTTTTATTAAGTTGACTCCACTGAAAACGCGCTCACAATCTGCATTCGAGTGAGGAAGAGACGAAACGTTTAACGCGAATTTGGACAGATTTTCGAAACCGATAAAATTCTGATCACCGGGACCGCTGTGTAGTAGCTTGTGCCAGAACACGTCGATATCGACGTTAACACTCATATCACCGGGAAGCTCAAAATTGGGCAATCCCCGCCACTCATCATCAATATTTTGATATTGCTCTGGCGTTACGACTCGAGGTAATGACTCCATTAACGGTAATAAACTCGGTGTATTGGTCCTCGTTTTCTGAAGAATGGCTTTTGAAGGATTCAGCACAGCCAAATTTTGCATTAACGGATCGTGGAAATCAAATCTTGATTTTATCTGTGCACAACCGGTGACTAAGAACTTAATGCAGCCCTTGAAAAAGTCATTCTTCAACTCAACGTTTTGACGATACTCCGGTTTGTTGGAAAAGGTTGTTACATCCACGCCAAGATAGATCTGTTGAAGAGGTAAAAATCGAGCTGAGTTTGATGGGTCAATTGCGTGTAACGGTGTTTTATCGATATAATCCACTGTCATATACGATTTCAACAGATCTTGATACGTCAAACGAACTGAATCATGCATTACGGCAATGACTGGTTTTGCAGACTGAAACAGCTGATTTAATTTGGTGAATTTTGGCAAGACACACTTTAAGAACAAATAATATAATTTGATGAGTGGATTTTTCAGAGAATTCAAAATCAAGTCAACTGCCAGTAACCTCTCGCTGTATACTTTTTCCGTGAAAAAGAGAATCAGAGCTTCCCATATTGTTCGAGTAATCTCGATACTACTGCGTTTAACGAGAGCCAACGAGTTTGTGAAGGATGGAGAAGTTTGTGGATCTTGAGATCTAAGAACGTTTGAAACTCTTTCAGTGCGAATTGTCTTTTAGCACTAGCTTTGAAGAAATTATAAACTTCGTGTGCCAAATCTTCACAGGCTCGGGGCAACTCTTTACACGCATTACTTGCGCATAAATGCAATGAATGACACATGCATTTTAAAATCGTTATATTAGGGCATAAATCCCTGAATCGACTCGCCACCGAATTACCGCTGCCCATCATCGTGTTGCAACCATCCGAAGCAAATCCCATGACGTTTGCGAAGTCCACGCCCTGGGCATCAAAGGTTTTTTTGAAACAGTTGAATAGATGTTCCGCAGTTGCTGATTTCGCGTTATCTTCATCGTTGAATACTTGACAGAGTTCCCAGAAACGAGAGACGACTTCTCCCATCTCAGGATCGTAGAATCTGAAAATTTGATACACTCAATATTATTTGTATAACCATGAAAAGAATTTTTCGAATGATATGTGATAAATGCTTTACCTGACAACGATACACATCATTTTATTGCTGATATGTCTGTTGATTCGTCAATCAAAATACTGAAAAATCCACTTTTCAATATTGCACTGAGGTGATTTTTTTCTGATTCACCAACGACGTTTGTGATTATTGCAGTTGACTTAGTCGATTTTAATTTATCGATTGCGCAATTTTCGAGTCTGGGAAACAACTTTTGATTGGGGGGGTTAGATGATCAACAGTACTTATCGGAAGGTTGTGATCGACAAGAAATCCACAGAGTTTTATCTCCGCTCGTTTGACTGATTGCGTCTGTTTATTCTCAATAATCGGCTCTGTGAATGCTGTGATAGCTTTCTGATTCCGGACTGTGCCAATTTTAGCGAGATGAGTTCGACTTTTTGCGTGATTGCGTATTACCGCCAATTCTGCGGTCATCGTCAAAGAACATAGAGTACACTTCGATTTGTACTTATTGCTTGGATCAGGGCTAAGCCATGTCCTGAAATCACTCTCATTTGTCCAAGTGTTTCGAAATTTTTGGGGACGTCGCGTGTCAATCCTAACCTTCTTCCGGGGGGGCGTACTGGGACTATTATCTTCAATCCTATCCCTATCCATTACGATACGCGTGCGTACTTACATTTAATTGTACGAATGACCAGAAAGTACTTATTTTAATTATTTTTGTATACACTAGGAATGACGGCAGGAACTGGCGGGGAGCGGGAAACGGGGCGCTCAAATCAACACCAACGCGCCTGAGCCCGAACCGTGCATGTCAGCGCCCTCCGTAATAATGTGGTTAAAAACCACATTATGGTGAATGGCGCTGACAATGACGCTGACAAAATCGGAGTAATTAGGGTAAATTGAGCTGTAGTAAAAAAAAAAAATGAAAAAAATATAAAAAATCACAATCATTATTCGCATCGCTATTGTTTAATTATTTGTTCAAGGCCATCCAGAAGAATTGGAAGAAACGCGGCCTTACGCGAATGTTGAAAGACAACAAAGCTGCCCTGAAAATTAAAAGGATGATAATGGCTTTGCCGTTAGCTCCTCCCGACATGATCGCCATGTCATTTATCAATTAATACCGTGCCGGAACACATGGCAATGAAAATTAATGATTTTCTCAACTATATATTCCGGAAATGGATACATAATCTGGGACCGCAAAAATTATCGGTGTACGGCAAAAGGAATTTCCGTACGAATAATTCATCGGAGGCCATCAATAAGATGCTCAACGGCCTGTTGGGCTCCACGAAAAAACCATCCCCGATGGTTTTCACGAGTAAGTTTTTACCAGTTTGATTACATGTGCTTTAATGATAATTAATTATAACGATTTTACTCCGATTTCGAAACATGTATATCAATCAATTGCAGGAGCACTGTTGCAGCACCAATTGTGCACGCACACCAAAGTGATCTCCATGGTCAATCGTAATCTCAACGTGCATTTTACAAGAAATCGAGCGCGGTTGAATGAATCCGTCGACACCCATGCACTCGACGTGTATTGGCGGCGACTAAAAGAGGGAAATATCACACCGGAACAATTTTTCCAAAGGACTATCCAGCTGGTTGGTCCAGCAGCGAGAGAAGCGTTTCTCCGTATCCAAACAGGTACAAGTCTTTCTTCCTTTTGCAACAAAAATTCATTAAAAAGATTTGCAAATTGCGTTTGTTTCAGATCCAGAAGCAGCCAGAAAGGAAAAATGTAATGAAAATTTCTCGTTTTGGACGCGAATGAGCCGGACTGACTGCGGACAATATAAAATTTTCGTCGACGGGATATGACACTTCAATGAGGAAACGAGGCAGCAATCAATTAATCTAGCGGAACAAAAAATCACCGAAGGTAATAAACTTGAAAACAATTATGAAAATTAAAAACTGTCACCCTCGGAGAGAATCGAAATTGAGAAATTATCGCTTAAAAATATCTCAAAAAGTTTCTTAAAAATCAGTAGCAATCATTTTTTATAGTTTCCAACTTTTCTGTGCCCAAATATTCTGACACGGTAATAATTAATGATCCTCTGGCTTTTTTATGTTTCAGTCTCAACGGCAATGGGTCTAGTGTCCATTGATCATCCGATCCAGCTTGAAGTTACAATTAATTATTAATTTGCGGTGATAAAAAAAAAAAAAAATAATGTGATACTTGTCAAACAAAAAATACAAAATTTCCAACGAGTATTTTATTGTAAAAAAATTTCTATTTATATTTGCGCTCATCATACCCTCGTTAACGAAAACGAATTTGTAAATAATACAATGTAAACAATACAATACAAATGTAAATAATACAATAAATGGAGCATATTTCGTCACGGAAAGTTTTTCATTTCTATTGGCTATCACTTAATTAATTGAATTATTAATGAAAAAGATTATAAAGATCGCATGAAAAAACAAGCCCATCGTTATTATTATTATTATTATTATTTTTTTTTTTCTCTTCCTCTTTCTTCCTTTCAAGAAAGGAAGAGAGAAGAAAAAAACAGAAGTTGCGGAATCCTGCTTGCGGATTCCACCAGCATCGCCGGTGGATATGTGGGACTCCCGAAGCCTACCCACTAAACCGCCAACTCCTCTTC
This sequence comes from Campoletis sonorensis, assembly GCA_013761285.1. NCBI lineage: Eukaryota > Metazoa > Arthropoda > Insecta > Hymenoptera > Ichneumonidae > Campoletis > Campoletis sonorensis. The sequence goes on from JACEOJ010000144.1 coordinate 1,507,252, forward strand.
GTCCGCCCCCAACCAGGAACTATGTTGATATTCCTTCTAGCTGGGGGTTCTGTCTGTGATTGTCTGGTCGTTTCGTGTGTTCGTCGTCGTTCACGTCAGTTCGTCTGCTCCGTTATGTGAGGCAGCCGTCTGCGTTTTTTCGTCTCAGTATCGTCTCTGTATAGGTGGCAACTAGTTGCCACCATTCCGTCTTGTGGAGCATCACCTGAACGATATTGTCCGGGGTGATGCCGCCAACGCTCGTCTCTAGTTCGAGTCTAAGTCCTGTCCAGCGGTTGCACCCGAAAAAAGTGTGTTCTGCGTCGTCTCGTTCGTGTCCACAGTGCGTGCAGTTTGGCGTCCATACTTTGTTCATTCTGTGGAGGTACCGTCGAAAGTACCCGTGACCCGTCAAGAGCTGGGTGATGTAGAAATTAACATCCCCGAACTTCCTTTCGGTCCACGGTCTCAGGTCCTTTATCAGTCGTCTAGTCCAGTTGCCTGTTCGTTCTTCTGTCCACCGTTGTTGCCACGCCTGTATCGTCCTGTCGCGTTCGATGGTTGCCGCGTCCTTTCGTCTTATGTCCGCGCTGCTCTCGTAGATCCTCTACGCTCAAAAGCAAGAAGATCCACGGGAATGACCCCCGCCATCACCAGAACGGCCCGTGCAGAGACAGTCCGGTAGGAGCAGGCGATCCTCAGCGCACCCTGTCTTTGTACCATCGTCACGGCTTTGCTGTACTTTTTTGTCTCCACGGCATCTGCCCAGACTTCTGCGCCGTAAAAGAGAATCGGGTGGGTCGTCGCCATCAGTAGTCGTCGTCTCCCCGGTCGTGGTCATTATTATTATTATTATTATTATTATTATTATTATTATTATTATTATTATTATTATTATTATTATTATTATTATTATTATTATTATTATTATTATTATTATTATTATTATGATTATGATTATTATTGGACGACGTGCCGTTTAAAAATACTTCTTCTTCTTCTTTTTCTATTTAGCTAGGCTCACTTTGAGCGTGAGGCTAGCCTGGCCACTGGTATCGTCGCTTCGGCCAAGGTTCGTCATCGACTACATATAATCGTGGATGGGGTTATTCTGATTTCACGTCTTGTTTACAAGAGTGTTTCTTTACCACGTTTATTTCTTGAATTATGATGCAGTTTTAGTGTTAATTTCATTATGTCTCTTATTTTGTTTATGTGTTTTACTATTTTACATTTATTGAGCCACTCGTTTGATTCGTTTTTTAGATATCTATTTTATATTTTATATTTTTAGGCAATGAGCCTGTTCGCTCATTTTTGTGTACCCGATTGTTTATAAATACGCGTTGCATATTACTTTATGCAGTGAAGGAAAGAGGTAGTTAATAAATAAGATTTGTATTGTTCTTTATGCTTTCTGTAAATTTTACTAATGCTTTAAGGACCTTCTCCGAACGAGAGAAGGAAAGGCATCGAATCTCCAGCGGAGGTGTTTCCTTGAGCTTTATCAAGTCTCTCAGGAGTTGGTCAGTGCTCTCCCTGTTGAGTTCGCAACCCCAAAAAACATGGTTGATGTCTTGATCTGGGCATCCACATGGACAAGCCTGGGAGTCGGTGAGGCCAACCCTGTGGAGGTGGTTATTACTCCAATGTGCCCTGTTCTAATTCTGTCGATCAATGTAATTGCATTTCGTTCTACGGAGAAGTCCTTCCCTCACAGGCTCTTAGCGTTGGGGTTCCGATATTTATCGTATAGAGTTCCTTTTGTTGTAAATGAGACCTTGAGCTCTCTCTGTTCTTGTTCTAAAGAGAGTTTTTGGATTTCTTTTGCGATAGTTTGCGGAGTTAAACTTAATCTTCTTGATTACGATTAGAATGATTAGATCCGTTTCTAGGTAAGATTCTAATCTTGTTTTGATAATCCTTGCAAAAACCTTGAGGAGACATGACGCAAGGGAAATTGGTCTGTAGCCTCCTTTACGTTTCGGGATCAAGCAAATATCGTACTTGTTCCACTCCCACGGCACGAGGCCGTTGTACATAATTTTATTAAATATCCTTTGAAGGATATTTATTATATTATCCGGGAGAGCTTGAACAGCTTCGTTGCTAATTAAATCATTACCAGCCGCTGAATGCGGTCTTAGATTTTTTATTATATTTGAAATTTCTTTAGGTGAGCATGGATGCCAGATTCCCTTGATAATGTTATTTTTGTTCCCTATTTGGAGAGTTGGGGGGGTGTATGCTGAGGGAGGAGTGACTCTGTTAATTATATTATCGATTTCATCGTTTTTGCTCATGGTTTGATCCTCAACTACTTGGTTATTACCATTATAATTCCCGTTGAACATACGAACGGTTTCCCATACCTTTTTAACAGGGGTGTTTATGTCGATACTAGCTGCGAACTGTTTAAAGGCTTGTTTTGATGGGTGCGATGGAGATTTTGGAAAATCGCGCGGATCTTTAGTATATATGGAAAAAACCCAATAGGCTTTTTGGTAGTTGCGTGGTCCAGCGATGGGTCCACCGTTTGATGCGAGGATGATATCACTTAAGGAGCGAAATTAAGGTTCGGTGCTTCCTTATTCCGGGAGTGATATTCCCTTGTTTTAGTTTGCGATACCACTTGAGGGACGATCTTAGGGTTCGAGTCGTCCGCACGAGAGCGGTATGCCGGTTTGTGTTGGCTTCCGACGTGTCGGTTGACTTCAAAAGGCCCTTCCCATTTCCGGGTGAATCCGGCGTGACTCCCTTCGATGGCATTCGATTGAGTATGGTCTTTTATGAAGACGAGATTCCCCGATTGGAACCGTGGCTGATGTTCACCTTTATAGGCATAACGTTCTTGATATTTGGCTTGGTTGAGACGAATTTTTTCAGCTCGTTCCCCGTGTTCATTGGTAGTGTCGTCTACTTCCGGGATTCGCCATTCGCCTGGTCGTTAGAGGTTTTTTCCGAGGAGTGCTTCGCTCGGCGTTAACCCTGTTGCTGCGTTTTTCTGCGTCCGTAGGCTGAAGAGGATCTTCGGAAGATGCTTGTCCCACTCGCGGTGTTTTTGACCCTGTAGGTGCAACCGAAGACCTTTCTTGATCTCTTGATTTCGCCTTTCCGTGGGATTGGCGCGAGGATGGTAGATAGGAGTAGTCCACTGTAGTGCTTGCCACGATTTGCAAGCTTCACTCCATTTGTTGCTAACGAACTGCGGTCCGTTATCGGAGAGAACAGCTTTCGGATATCCCCATCTGGGAAAGATTTGTTGATCGAGTATATTGATGAGGCTGGAGACTTCTGAGGATCCAATTAGGATGGCCTCCACCCATCGCGTAAATAAGTCAGTGATTACTAAGATGAACTTTTTCCCCCTAGCCGTCCTAGGATAGGGGCCCATTAGGTCGAGAGACATCACTTCCCACGCTTTCTGAGGTTGATGCGGTCTTAATCGATCGATGTGATGCGTTTTTTACAGCTTTGGTGCAAGCGCACAGCTGACATTGTTGAATAATAGGGCTTCCAGGTTTTCCATATTCGCGTAGGAACCCGGTGCATTTATGGGCGGGTCCTCGTATTCTATACGATTTTCTAAATCTACCCGCTTGGGGTTTCGCCGACCATCAGAGTTCAAACAAGGTTCCGGGATAGTGTGAGGATTTCTAGGATCATAGGCTGCGCCGTCAGGGCTGGTAGACGTGGACGGACGCTCGTGGTCGTCTTGGTCCGACATCTTTGTATTGGAAAAGAGTTTGTTGGGCGCCACTGAGTTTTTTTACACTCTCAGAAGTGCAGAGCTCGATTCGGGAGTGCCAGCTACTCGCTGTGGAGTAGAGGTTAGGAACGAGCACCGTCGTTGTGCCAAGCGTTTGGAGGCTCTTTTAGGAGGCGGAGTATGTTTGACTCTCATTTGAATTTCCGGTTTAGGAGTAGGTGAGGATTTAGACGATTTAATCCCGTGGCCCCACGTTTGGCGCCAAATTGTTAAAATACTCGATAATTCTCAAGAGAATGGCAAATAATGCCAGTTTCAACAATGGGACGCGTAGTGGATATGAGTGATTTTTCTTCCGGATGACGGGAATCGACCCAACGACGTCCGTTTGTGTTGGCGAAGTGTGGCGTACCAGCATGCGGGCTACGCGCAAGTAAGTACTGTAGGATCCGATACAGTAAATGTGGAAAATCTATTTATTTTGCACGTGGCGAACTTTTGAAACAAACTATTTATTAAGAATATGTAAATCGTTTTTTGATTTCGACCTTCTTCTCATCGATCGCTCCACTAAACTGTCATTTTTCTTGTCAGTTCTCTTGTTTTCTTTTTCTTCTTTGTTTTTTTTAAATATGAGTCGCTCTTTCTATCGCTGCTTTTTACCATTCGTTTATCTTTATACGTGGTGTTGCGTTCCTACGATACGGTAGGTAAGGTAAGGTAAGGTAAGGGACGTATGCAAGGTAAGTATGCAAGGTTAGGGTGAAAAGGAAGTCCCCTAATTTGATTGATTGATTGATGTTTATTTTTTTTTTGGTTTTTTTATTTTCCGGTTTGGGTTCGGGAGGAGTTTAAAGCTCCGGCATGCTGGGTTTCAATCTCTGGTGGTACGAGTGGCGGCGAGAAACGATGATGGTCCGGATTTTCGGATCGAACATCGATTGGTCGAAGAGCGAATATAGGAGAGGAGTACATGGCGGAGTGAATAAAGATGGAGGCGTTGTAAACTCTGATGGTTTTTATTTTGATCGGTACTTTTCGATACAATAAAAAGTAGAAATTAAAATCCGCGATGGATGAAGAATAACATAAAAAATCCACAAAAAATCGAAAGAATGAAAAAATTAAAAGATCAAAAGTCCGCGATGGACGAAAAACCCCTTAAAACTGAAAAATTTGATTTAATAAATAAAAAAAATCCGTGATGGACGTGGGGGTAAAATCAAAAGCTTTGGGTAGTGTGGTTTAGCCGTTGGTGAGGCTGAGAGTGTGTGTGTCTACTCCTTTTCAGGAGGATTGCGATAAAGTCCCTTTCAGGACAAGTGTGTGGTATGTTCTTCAATTTCAGGAGGATGTATGAGATACCGAGAATATTTTTCCCTTTCAGGACTTGACCGTACCCTTTCAGGTGCTGATGTCAAGATTCTTGGATCGTGCCAAGGCGAAATCGCGTCTCGCTCATAAGCCCGCTTGGGCTATGCTCCGCTCACGGGAAACGTTTTTTCCAAACGCCACCTAGCGGCGAACTCGAAAATTACGAGTAAATATGATATAGTTTTATGTACAGTTAATAGTAAAATAATAAAAAATAGAAAAATCGATTCTGAAGGAATCAGTGCAGTAAATATATGTCAAAACAGAAAAAAAGGAAAAAATCAATTCGCGAGGGAGTCGTGTGCTAGGCTGGGCTGGGCTAGACTCGGACTAGTATGCAAAAAAATTTTTTATATGCGGTAAGTACACCGTGTCTTCGTTTCGGAAGACGGGGGTTCCCTTCCAGGAGCTGGGTCGTCCTTCTTGTTCAGAAGGAGACCCCGGGTAAGCTCATCGGGTCGAGAGCGTGTCTCTCTATATGCCCGCTTGGGCTATGCTCCGCTCACGGGAAACGTTTGGTCAAACGCCACCTAGCGGAGGCTTTCGGAACTAATTTCGAATTTTTACGGTAAGTAATTCTTTTTTGAAGTATTAATTTATTGTAATGTTTTTTTCTTTTATTCACAGGTTTTTTAGGAGAATAATAATTTAAAAAAATGGATCGACGGAAGAAAACTTTGTCGTCGCAAAGTGACGTACAACAGATTATCGTTAAGTTTAGCTCCTGCTCCTATAAGTTTTTGCTTAATAACCTTGCAGAGGGCGGAATAGTGGTAAGTGATGTTTTGGTTTGTCGGATTCTCTTGCCATGTCGTATTCTCGAGCGCCTGATTGTAGCTCTTCCAATCTACTATATTTGTGCAGATCATGGGTCTGCGCTTTTGGATTTCTTTTCTCTGCCCTTGTATTCTAAACTCGATCACCATGTGGTCGCTTCCCAGGTTTTCCTCTAAAACTTCCCATTTACACGAAGGGGCAAGGTTTGCGCTTACCAGGGTGAGATCAAGGACATCCCAAGCTATATTTTGGTGAAGGTATGTGGGGGAGCAATTATTTATGGGAACTAAATTGGTGTGATATAGAGCGTTTATTAATGCTTTCCCACATGGGTTTTCGTTTTTGCTTCCCCAGGCGGGGGATTTGGCATTAAGATCGCCACCGAGTATTAGGCTGTCACAGGGATTATTTAAGGAAAGGATATCATTTAAGAAAAAACTCCAGCCATCTGTGTTTATTCTAATGTTAGGGGGTTTATAGATACTGACAACACATAGATTTTTATTATCCTCCAATTTTAGCTTTATTGCTATTGCCTCAATTCTTTTATTAGTACGAGGGGAATAACGAAGAGGAATAATATCGAAAGGGATTCCTCTTCTTACCGCAATTGCAATCCCGCCACCTGTCGTTATTCCTGGTCTATCCTTTCTTACAAGGTCAAATCCTCGTATTTTAAAGGGATGTTCCGGATGTAACCAGGTCTCCGAGAGGAGCAGTACGTCCCTACTTTCTGTGAGTACTGGAATTTCGTGTGTTTTGCTTCTAAGACCTCTACACTTCCATTGAGCGAACTTTATCTCGTCTTTAGCCATAAAGAGAGCAGAAAGGGTATTTATACTGTATTAAAGCGATTTTAATTTTATTTTGGAGTCTTTTAGGGTCTTGTACATGCATTTTAACTTAATTTAGTTCTTGACCATAGAATTGACCGATTTTTCATCAGTAATCTGTTCTCTTTGTGGCGTTTCATTGGCATTTTGGTTTGCATGGGCGCGGCTATCGACCTCTCTTGCAATACGAGACCCGGTTACATCGGGACTTGAGGCTATTAGTGTGGATTTGTTGTAATCCGTGGATTCCTTATGCGAGTTTTCGTTTTGGGACGGGCTTCTCGTTAACGATGGAGTCCACAACCGCTGGTTCCTTTGTCGGATGGGTGTTACAGGAGTTGACTCGACCAAGGATGTTGATGTCAATTTTGGAGCGGTGAGAATGGAGGTTGCTCCAATTTGATCTCCTGTAAAATGTAATGTTTCTTATAAGATATTTTGGTTATTACAGTAGTCACCTAAAACTAGAGAGGTTCTTGGGATTTTTCTTTTAGTGCGAAGGTTTTTTTCTTTTTGGCTCATTATTTTTATTGTTTTTTGTTTGATTTTCTTCTATCCTCGACTTCTGATAGGTTTGGAAATGTATTCGACAGCTCTTCAGAGTTTTGAGGGGGTAGGAACCACGCTCCTCTCTCTGGGGATTGGATAGCTTCTGGATTTATTTTGTTTTGCAACCATGATTCGGCTCGGTACATACTGTTTGAATTGTTTGTTGTTATCATGTCTCGCGCTTCGGCGCGGTCTACATTGAGATGTGCCATGACTTTATTTGTGGTTCTTAATTTTATGTACGATTCGCAAGTTGGGTCGCTTGCGGCGTGTGGGCCTTTGCAGTTTATGCATTGGGGTTTATTGATTTTACATTCTTCTTGTTTATGGTTCCCCCCACAGAAAACACATCTATGCACGCGCCTGCACTGCTTCCACGAGTAAACAAATCGTTGGCATTTAGAACACCTCTTAACTTGGTTTTCAAATGGGTTGATTTTAACTTTAGTTTTATAGATCGACAAAGATTCTGGGAGGACATTGCCTTCAAAGGTTATCTTAATAGAGCTCGTTGGATGTAGGAGCACTAGTAACCTTGGTGGTGAATGATAGTAGCCCGGATAAAATTTTGCTCGATGAATGATAGTAACCTGGAGGGGTGAATGACAATAACCTCGGGGTGAACGATAGTAACCCGATTCAGTATACTCGATGAATGACAGTAGTCGAGGCAGGTGAACGATAGTAACCTGGAGGGGTGAATAATAGTAACCCGAAGACGATGGCGTGGAGTGACCGAAACTTTGGAATCGGAATTGATCACTCCGATTTCGTGTTGAACACGTCACGACTTGTTTATCGTTTCCGTACGAGATATTTTTTAAAAAAATCCCGTTCGGTGGACTTTTATTTTTCAGATTAACAGATTGACAAGTCACGACGAGGACTTCGTAAATTCAGGAGGGCCGATTGTGGTAAACAACGTATCGAGAGCGAGCGTCGCCTCGAAAAAAAAGAAGAACATCTTAGCGTTTTTCGGGGTGCGGTCAAGGAGGCCCGCTAAAATAGACAAAGGCCCAAGGGTGGGGACTAGCGAGCAGACCCGAAGCGGAGGAGCGATAGTCTCGTAAGAGGACGAGAGAGCGACGCATCCAAGCGATCGAATAGCGAGAGTCGAGAGCGATATACAATGATTATTATTTTGATGCGTAATACGCATTTACTTACAGTGAATCTACTATATTATTAATAAAAGAGAGAAATATTTACTATAGATTGCTATACGAATTTTCGAAAAAACGCTATTTTTTTCGGTTTTTTTGAGTTTTCCTCCTTAATTATTAATCGATCGGGTTGTTTCGCCTCTCACCTTCTTCGTTTTTTAGATCTCTACATTTCGTAGTTTGAGACTGTCGACATTCCTCCATTACTTTTCCTTTTGAAAGCAAAAAACCAAAAAAAATGCCTATTTCTAAATTTCTTTCACTAATTTGTTAATAACAAATTCCTCGAGAAAAATCTCGAGTGGAAAAGTATGCCGTTATGATCTGTGAGCGATTCCGTGTCTGATGATACCCGTCGCTATCCATTATTATTTTTGTCAAAATCTGATGATTAGAGCTTATTCGGTTGGCCTAAGCTCGAATGTTTATCCTGAAAGATTTATATCGATGTTCACACGTGTACATCCGCATCGACGCGGTGAAACCGCCCCTGGAACCGCCCTACGCAGGACCATATCAAGTAATCGAACGGTTGGACGATCGAAGATTTGTGGTTGACGGTGATGGTAAGCATAAAACCATCTCAGTGGAAAGATTAAAACCGACACGCATAGTGAAAGAGGAACGAGCAACGAGGACCGAGGAAGAAGAAGAGATACAGTCGAATCAATGGGGATCTATCATGGACAAACCCTTAAAAACTTACAGAAAAAAACAAAAAAAAGTTTCGTTTCCCGACGACCCTGTCTTGGTCACTGGAGGGGGGAACGAAGGATTTAAAAGCACAGAGTGCTACCGTACGGACGTCTTTGCAACTTCATAGAAATTCAAAGTTCAGTTCAGTTAGTAATATAATCGAAAATCGTTGTGCTCCAAAAGAAATCTTCAACTTTAAGTGAAATATCTCCTTCATTAAAAGTTATACATCTTCAATAAAAGGCTTGGAAATACATCTCAACAAACCGCATCCATCAGGACTCTTGCAATATTCTAATAAATCTTCTCTTTCGCCGATTTGGGTGAGTTCGTTCCAACCATTTCCACTTACCGTGTCTTTGTTAAGACGGATAGATATTAAATAGTATTATAATTAAATATTTGAGAATAAAACGAAAGAAATAACAGAATATATAATTAAATAATTATATCTGCGCTCCGTTCGTTGGGGCCTCCCCACTATCCTCTCTCCAATTATTGAAAAGAAAAAGACAGAGAAATTAAGAAAGGACAAACAAAAGAAAGTGAAAAGAAGGGAAAAAGGAGAAAAGAGAGAAGTAGGAAAAAAAGGAGGAAGGATAAAATAAGGAAAGTAAAAGATTGTGATATATGTGATACTTAACTTTCTTATTGTTTTACATCAGGTTACTATACCTTTTAATTTTGTAGTTTTGAAAGACCTCTATCTAAACGCTTTTGTGGCGCGCAGACTGGTGCTCGCTGGCCCATTTCCGGGTACGCACGTGCATTATTGATGCACGCTCCCTTTATAATATTCGGTATTTATTAATTAATTTAAATAATTTAGCTTTTCTCTTCGTTACATGTTAGCATACTTTAAACTATTCCATGCTGTAACCGTCTCAGCATTTGTTCTGTTTTTTTTTGTTTCTTTCTCGCTGGTCGGCAAACACGACCATAAACTTTATGGCTAGAGTTAATCCTCTATCAAGGATTCGACATTCCCCTGTTTTGAAACAGATAAGAAATAAAAATTCCTCTTAAGCAACCTGAAATAATAATAGAGATATATAGGTATTTATATTTGTCTTCGTGTGTATAAACAGTGGCTACGTATGAAGGTACACGTAAGAGTATGGTTAAGTGTGTGAATATGGAATGAGTTGAATACTCCTATATAGAAATTAAGTCAGAAATATCTGATATACTAAAACAAAACCAAAAATTCAAAACAAAAACCTTAGAGCATCAATAGATTTATATGTTGTATATATTGTATATAGTTATAGTCATAAGCCAATCCAATTCAAATTTTATATTATCTTTATACAATTAATTTAATACAATGCCGTCTTCCCCACCAAAGAATAAACGTTCCAGGGAGAAGTCAATTTCCCCCGAAAACGCCAAATCCAACTCTAATCCTATGGATAAATCTTTCCCTTCCACCACTCAACCTTCGTCAGCTAAATCAAACGCTCGGGAAGCCATGACCCCTCCTCACGTCTTGAGACAAAGGTCTAATCGATATTCGGCCACTTCGATAGGACCTTTTATTGTCCACGTTATAGATCAATCAACCGGAAACCACTTGGGTAACCTACATCCAATGAGATTAGGTAAAGAATTATCATCTTTAAATAATGACCTGTTAGAGATAAAACCCTCTGGTAACGACAGAGTTATTCTAACAATGAACAGTGCCGAAAACGCTAACAAGATTGTTAACTCTACCATCCAAAACATTAACCCTAAGTGGTTAGCCTTTATCCCAGACTACCGGGTGTCTACACCGGGCCTAATCAAAGGAGTCGACCCAGACCTTTCAATTCAAGGAATTCACGAAAGAGTCTTCCCCCCAGAAATCAAAGTAGCCCACATAGAGAGACTCTCTAAAATCGCTCATTTCACTGATGCTCAGGCTTCGCCTAAGGATTCCAGAACTCGAATTCCCACCAGCGCAATTAAGGTGATGGATCAGTCACGGAGCCTCACCTCGAATTTTCGAAATGAAAATTTTTCGATGTCGTTTGACTAATCACGAAATGGCTCTGACAGCGGACGTGGGATGATGGCAAAAATACGCTGACAGGGGCTTTTTTCAATTGGTCAAACCGTGTCAACAATATTCAATTTCGAAAATAGCAGCTATCTCTCTCGCACTCACAGTGGCGAGATACCGACTGATCCTTCACCTTAAAATATTATTTGAAGGACTCATCTTCCCAAAATCAGTTTCCATCTGGTTCACTCAACGTGACGTGAATCCATACATCCCATTCCCCAAAGTTTGCTATAACTGTTTTATATTTGGCCACGTCAAAGACCAATGCTGAAGCAAATCCGAACGATGCACTAAGTGCTCCTGCAGTCATTCTTTGGATGATTGTAATGGAAAAAAAAAATTCTGTCGCAATTGCTTAGGGGAACATCCTCCTCTAAATAAACAATGTCCCGCCTTTCTTTATAAAAAGGCAAATGAATATAGATACCGGAACAATGTTTCTCCTAAAGAAGCTAAACGTCTTAAGGAAGAAGCTACGACCAACCTATGCCCTCCTGCAATGGACGACAATAATGAATACCCGATACTAAGTCATAAAAATCACCCAGGAGACATTATATCCTCGTCTTGTTCTCGAGATTACAATGGTAGTACCGCCTACTTCATGCCAAATTCCACGAATATTCAGAGTAAAAAAACGGAACGGGGAACCGGGACAGCCCTCCCGCTTCACCATTCCGTACGTTCCCTTCATAACGTTTTTTCGTGCCGAAAGCGTCGGTTCAGAGTCAAATCAAAGTCAATTTATCATCGTTTATTGGTTGTTTTTTCATCAAAATTATGTCTGAGGAGGATAATAAAAGAAAGGCGGACGAATCCGCACTAGAAAAAATCTGTAAAAAGATGAGAAAACTCGAAGAATTATTATAGCCTCAAAAAGCTAGCGGCGCCGGCGACACGCCGAGACCCGCCACGTGGTTCGAAGGAAAATGCGTTGAAAGACGATATTTCCGAATTTATTGATTCAGGTAAGTGTGATTTTTTCTGTTGGGGCCAAGGAGATCGCACGTTTAGAGGCGATACAATCTTGGATGGAAAACGGCCAGAGCTTATTTGTAGATAAGACGGTTGCCTATTGCCCCCCATATAGGTTATGTTTGTCTTTTGGCGGACATAACCCAGTCCTCTATTCATGATGAATATTGGATTTATTCTTGTACAGAAACGCAAAAAAACTCGTGCAGTGAACACGAGTTTGACGTATTGGACCCTGATATTGAAGAGGTTCCAATAAACGCAGAGGAGTTACAGATTCTGGGCGAAGATCCTGCGTCAAACAAGCCGAAAGAGTTCAAATTTCATTCAGGCTTGGCTTCTCGGCAGAGATGTCCAAAATTTGGAGCGATCGCTACTCGCGAAATTTTTTTCGCTCCTCGCTACAAAAGTAGCGAGGAACGAAAGTTTTTGCGCTCCTCGCTACAAAAGGAGGAAGAGGGTGAAGCGAACTCCACCCACCGGTTGCCGAGTACCATGTTTTCATTACGATTGGGTCCGTTTGACCCGTAGCAAACACCGCTACCGCTAGTGAGAGCCTAACAACGGGTGGTAACTGCCATCGGGTCAAATTGACCCAGGGAAAACACTTCTACCATCGCTGGTAGCCCAGTAGAGCACAGTAACACCCATTGGGTCCATTTGACCCGGTTCTAACGTCTTTACGCCTTTTAGTAGCCGAGGAACACGCGGCCACTACTATTGGGTCATGTAGACCCGGAGCAAGCTGCACTTCTCTTGCTGGTAGCTGAGTACCGTGTGTTTGATACGATTGGGTCCATTTGACCCGGGGTAAACACCGCTACCGCTATTGATAGCCGAATAATGGGCGGTAACTGCTATCGGGTCAAATTGACCCAGGGCCAACATCACAACTCTCGCTGGTAGCCGAGTAAAGCGCGGTTACTCCCATTGGGTCCATTTGAACCAAGGCCAGCGTCTTTACCTCTTATCGTAGCCGAGGAACGAGCGGTTACTACCATTGGGTCATTTTGACCCGGGCGAACCACGAACTCGCTCCTCGCTCCTTTAGTAGCGAGGAGCGCAAAAAAATTCGCTCCTTGCTACCGTTGTAGCGAGGAGCGCAAAAAATTTCGCTACTCGCTACTTTGGTAGCGAGGAGCGCAAAAAATTTCGCTCCTCGCTCCTTTTGTAGCGTGGAATTTTTAGGAGCTCGCTACATTTGTCGCGAGTTTTGGACATCTCTGCTTCTCGGTGGGAAGCTTGCATTCGTTCTTGCTTGAATAAGGAAAATCGAGCAGAACTGCTTAAGACCTACTCGCGGGAAGGCAATTGTCCACTGGAAGCGCCAATATTGAACGCGGAGCTCCTCTCCTCGCTGAACGAAATGGCAGTGAAACGTGACCGACACTTTGTCGACTCACAATGTTCCATCGGCTCTGCGCTGTCAGCTTTGGAAACAGCGATTACGCTGCTTCTGAATGACAAGAAGGAGAGCGTAGACAGAAATGAGCTGTTGAAGCTCATGTGTGACGTAGGAAAGTTGTTAACGGACCTGCATCACAAAGAGTCTGTGGCCCGGAAGGCCTATATCTTACCAGGTTTGGACAAACGAGCCAGGACGATCCTGGGAAAAGTTGAAACAGATAAATTTCTGTTTGGTGAGGACTTGGCGGAGAAACTGAAATCAGCAAAGGCCATAGAAAAAGCTGGTCTCGATCTGAAGCTGCAACCGATGAAAGCAGCTGCGGCGTCCAAGGTCCCATTCAGTGGTCCCCGGAAAGGAGGACGAGCGCAGCAGGAGAATCGCCTGCCCGAGCAGACTCAACTCACGGACGAAAAGTCGTCGAGGAAGTAGAGGTAATCAAACCTGCAGGGAGATTGCGTTATTTTTTGTCCGAATGGGAAAAAATTGCCGAAAATTTTGTTTTACCTTGTGTGTCCGGGTATAAAATTGTAGCTGCGCATACGGTGGTTCAAAAGACATTGCCCCGAGACTTAGAATGGAAAAATCAAATTGAGGAAAGAGATTTTGAGCGTGCGATAGAAAAATTATTAGATCTCGGCGCTATTCAAACTTGTTGTCCAGAAAAAGGCCAATTTTTATCCAGTTATTTTTTGGTGCTAAAACAGGATGGCTCTCATCTTTTTGTTTTAAATCTAAAGCGCCTAAATGATTTTTTACAAACGGAATATTTTAAAATGGAAGACTGGAGGACCGCGATAAAGATTGTATCGCGAAATAATTTTATGGCCAAAGTCGACCTCGAAAATGCTTATTATTCGGTTCCGATGGACCAGGATAGTCGTAAGCTATTACGCTTTGTGTTCAAGGGGCAATTATACGAGTTCACTTGTTTGCCGAATGGTCTATCCACAGCACCATGTATCTTTACGAAGATTTTGAAACCAGTGGTTAGTCATTTAAGAGCGAAGGGATTCGTATCGGTTATTTACTTGGACGATCTGCTCAGCATATTAGAGGATTACAAAAGTTGCTCGCGGAATGTGGCGGCGTCGATAGAGCTGTTTGAAGCTTTGGGTTTTATCGTAAATCAGCAAAAAAGTATTTTGAAACCAACGCGAATTTGTCCTTTCTTGGGGTTTAATATCAACTCGATCGATATGTCCTTAGAGCTTCCCGGGGAAAAAAGGGGAAGTGCGAAGACTTTGGTAGAAGTATTCTCGCGGAAAAAGGCTTGTCAAATTCGAGAATTCGCTCGGTTCCTAGGAACTTTGGTAGCGTATAGTCCGGCATTGGAGTATAGCAGCGCATACTTAAAAGCTTTCCAGAGGGAAATTTTTCAGGCACTTCTCGAAAATGGGCAAGATTATGAGGCAACGATGCGTATACCAATCTCCCTGCGCGAAGATTTTGATTGGTGGAAAGAAAAATTGCAAGCGGGAAAGAAATAGATAGCAAGCCCGGTATACGTTCGGGAAATTTTCTCTGATCCTGATGCCTCGTTGACCGGTTGGGGAGCTCATTGTAATGGCGAGGGTGCTCGCGGTTTTTGGAAGGAGAGCGAAAAGACCTTGCATATCAATTATCTAGAGCTCACAGCGGCGTTTATAGCCTTGCGATGTTTCTGTTCCGATTTACGTGGCGTTCAAGTATTATTACGTGTTGATAACACGACTGCGATTTCGTACATTAATCGCATGGGCGGGGTTCAGTACCCGGGGTTACTTAGCCGTGCTAAAGAGCTGTGGAAATGGTGCGAGGCTCGGCAGATTCGAGTGTTCGCATCATATATAAAGTCGGCAAGCAACAGCGACGCCTATCGCGAGTCAAGAAACGAAAACGTAGATACGGAATGGGAACTAGCGAATTTCGCGTTCGAAAAAATTGTTCGTCAGTTGGGGGAGCCAGCAATAGATCTTTTCGCGACAAGAGCTAATACGAAATGTGAGGTCTTTTGTGCTTGGCATAGAGATCCCGAGGCCTCAGCAATAGACGCATTTACCATAACTTGGAAAAATAAATTTTTCTATGCGTTTCCGCCTTTTGCGATCATTCCGAAAGTATTACAAAAAATAATTGCGGAAGAGGCCTGTGGGATTCTCGTAGTACCCGATTGGCCGAACCAGCCGTGGTACCCGTTATTGTTTTCACGCTTGTGCGAGAGACCTATATATTTCAATCCGTCTCATGATTTGTTGTTGTCTCGATGCAGGTCGCTTCGTCATCCGCTAGTGAGAAACTTGCGTTTAATTGCCGGCAAATTATCCGGAACGCTTTCGAGAGGAAAGGTTTACCGGAATCAACAATAGATATTTTTGTGGCGTCGTTGGCGGATTCTCCGATACGACAGTACGCGAGCCCGTTGAAGGCTTGGTGGGAATATTGCTCAAAAGCAAAGATCGATCCTCACGGAGCGAATGAGAACGACTTATTAGCGTTTTTAACAAAAAAGTTTGAGGACGGAGCATCCTATGGGACCCTGAATTCAGCGAGATCGGCGGTGTCGCTAATTTCAGTCAACGATGTCACCTCGAGTGGCATTCTTGCACGTTTTTTTTAAAGGTATTTTTTTACTACGTCCAACAAAACCCAAATATGAGAAAACTTGGAGTCCTGATGTGGTGCTCCGCACTCTCGCGAGTCATTGTGCAATTGAGGATTCAAATCTGCAAAAGTTGTCAGAGAAGCTCGTTATACTAATGGCGCTTGCGTCAGCGCATCGTATTCAGACGTTGTCTCTAATTAAGTTAAGTAATATTAACCGATCAAAGGATGGATTCGAAATAAGAATAACAGATTTAGTCAAGAATTCTCGTCCAGGGCAATACCAGCCCTTATTATTAATAAGATATTGAGACAGCTAACTTTGGCTTCACCTGCCGCGGCCGTGGTCCTTCGGCTGGCAGGGCTCTACGAGACGAAACTTTTTATTTTCTTGGGCGCCAGTTAGTTTTAAAAACTAACAATTTACGGTTTACCGGCTAGCGTGAACACGAGTGGCGAGTTCGGTTGGTTGGACCAGAACGTAAGTCAAGGTTACGATGTGACGAGGATAGTGTACAAGAATAAAAGTACTCACGTTAGTAAGACAAAGCCAATTTCCTTTTATTTGAATTCGACACACAGTAATTAAAGGCTCGACTTTAGTTGACTTCAAGTGCAGGCCTGGTGGATTGGGCTCGCTCCCAACGGTCAAATAATCTCCTCCTCCACGCTCCCACCAAGTAATATTATCTTAATTCTAACAATTTTCAACAAGAAATAAATTGGAATCACACCACACAATATAAAAACAATTATTTTGGCAGATCGAGGGAACAATATATGGCGATCGTACAAGAGTCAAGCGTAGTCTGCCTCCTTTTCTTATTACCCTCTTCGAGGTTTTCCCGTGGTAGGGCGAGGGCTAGAGAGGGGCATCTCCCAGTATCTCGCGAACGAGTCGAGAAATAATTTTCCTGTCTCAGTATTTTAAGGATAAGCCCGAGATTTGCGTGGCGTCATTTTTGGAGCGATATTTGGCCTTAACAGGTCCACTAAGAAACGACTGTGATACGTTATTCATTTCGTCGAGAAGACCGTTTAAAGCGGCAACGGCACAAACCATAAGCCGTTGGATTAGATCAGTATTAAAACTCAGTGGAGTAGGCGACGAGTACACGGCGCAAAGCACGAGGCATGCGGCGACGTCGACCGCACTGGCCAAAGTCATAGATTTAAGCATTATTAAATCAACAGCAGGATGGTCCCAGGATTCGCAAGTGTTTGCGAAGTTTTACAACTGACCAATTGAGTCGGATAGGGGCAATTTTGCAAAGGCTGTTTTTGATTAAGAATTTTTCCTTTACTTTAGATTAAGAAATGTTCTTTCATCAACTGTAAAATGTTTTCAGTTTGATTAAACCAAATAATATCAATGGTTGTTTATTACCTCTAAACATCTACCATTGTAATCTCGAGAACGAGACGAGGATATAATTAACCGATTAAACGAACTTACCTGTTGTGAAGTTCTATCGTAATTATATCTGATGTCTCGTTCGAGAGATTACACTCCCACCCATGTAAAGAAAATTTTTGCTAATTTATTTGCTTTCCCTACCCTTTGTAAATAATCTATGGGGGTTTTCCAATTAAGAAGCACGGTGTCGCACGGTGCGGCTGAGTGCGGCACAGTGCGATAGTGTTTGTTGGAACACAATTTATATCCTAAATTCTTCACCAGACTGCGCTTTGAGCGCCATTCTTTTTTTTGGCGTGTGCGAATCCGTACATTAATTTTTGTTTTGTTGGTATTACTGCAGATACAGCGTGCGCGGTCCCGCGGACACAGCAATTTACCGTGCCCCAGCGTGCGCCCCAGTGCTGTAGCTGGAACACGCACCGTCGAGCACCGTGCCGCACAGTGCGACAGCGTGCTGTAATTGGAAAACCCCCTATAAACATTATGAAGGGAACGTACGGAATGGTGAAGCGGGAGAGCTGTCCCGGTTCCCCGTTCCGTTTTTTGACTCTGAATATTCGTGGAATTTGGCATGAAGTAGGCGGTACTACCATTGTAATCTCGAGAACGAGATATCAGATATAATTACGATAGAACTTCACAACAGGTAAGTTCGTTTAATCGGTTAATTATCTCCACCCCCTTCACTCCGTCCTTGCGCGCACGTCCAGTGATCAGCGAATTAATCGAGTGCAGTTCAGACGATCAAGTTTCGACATACACCCCTGGGAGAATCTCCCAGAGAAATTCCCAAAAAACTCCTCGCTTCAATAATTGTGAACGTAATATTACGCCCACGTCTGGTTTTCCAAAATCTAAACGACTCTCACACTTGAAGCCATCAACGCTATATCCTCAACTAAACTGCCATCCAGAAAGCTCCCCATGAGCATTAATGGAGGCCAATCAACAATATGATTCCTGCCTTAACCATGACCCTTGCAAATCATTTGCAGAAGAAAACGCCTCACTATCTAGTAAATCAGACTCTAATACTGAAATAATAAACATCCAAGGTATCATCAGAGCGGAAATCTCTAGAACAATGAGATCTCATAACAATTTCCTGGTTGAATTTTTGCAAAACGACCTCTCGAAAGAAAAAATAGACTATTTGAGTGCTTCGATGGAGCAACTTATGTTCAATTTGATCATATATGTCTGCAAAAACAATATGTTCACCCTAGGCCAATGGAACTGTAGAAGTATACTTCCGAAACTGAACGACCTATATGTAATCTTAACCATCTTATCTGGCACTGCCACCTTCTACATGAACCAAGAGAAAAGCTAAAACGAATCTTGCCTAGGGTCAATATTACTCCGGGTGAAGACTCATCAAAATATTTATGTCAAAAACTATAAGTCGCTCATCCGTATATGCGATTTCTTTATTCACAATGGCCTGACCATTTGAACCGAAGCGTGCATCGGTCAACTGGGGGCCACACACAGTCACACAAAAGGGAAACAAAGAAAAAAGAAAATGAAAAAAAAAAAAATAATAATAATAATAATAATAATAATAACGAAAAAAACTCTCATTTTATCATTTCTCACTAGTTGTCCTATCAACTTACAATATTCAATAAGAACATAACAGAATTCAATTTTCATGCAAGCCATGAGTATAGTGGGGAGAACTTTCCATAAGGACATGCGCTTAATTGCGGATAAATAAATAAAAAATGTAAACAAATATTCAATTCGAACGGTAAGCGGCATTGAAGGTTCGACTTCTCGAGTATAGCCCCTCCTATTTTCTCCCACCGAAGTGAAACTCCACTGTTACCCCTTACCACGGCTACCAACATATCTAAGCAAAGGAGTTATTATACGCACAATTGATGTGGCACATTCCCATACCTAGGGAGATAGCCAAACAAGGATAAGAAGAAGAAGACGGAGAACGACGAACAAGAAGCGAAGAGCAACGAGAAGCGACAACGGCGAAATCAGGAATTAAGACCGCGCGAGATTTTCGAGACAAAAAAGCCACTACTCACTTTTCTTCCCGCCACAAGGCTAGCCGTTTGCTAACTCTCGTAATCACTAAATAATAAAAGAATATTAAGAAATAAAAAGTTATTACAGTTCATAATCATCAACAGAACGATATCAATTATTTTTACATCCATACCGCCCAACGTCCCACAAATAGATGATAGAAGAGTCGATGAACCAGTGAATAATATTTGCACTAAAGAATCATAGAGAATAGTTTTTAACCGCAAAATCACTTAGGTTTATAGATTATGCAGAGAACGATCTTGAATCCGGTTTCAGTTCCAGATATTTGAATAACGCAAGGGGAAGACGTCCACACTGCAGCACTATCCGCTTTCAAATCAAACTGCCGAGTAGCGTTATCACGCTCCCGCGCCCACCCCACCAACCAGTTGCGGCGAAAGTTCCCTCATTACGCAGCACGCTCAATTGCAGCAAGCACACCGGACTCGAGGGAGCGCGTAGAACATAAACAAGCAATACCAAAAGGGATACCACACAAGTTTACTCCGAACTCTGCAATTTATTTCAATATACTGAAAAATAATTTCATCAAATAATAGTTTTCGTTTAATCATTCGGCAAATTCACTCGATCGTAAAATTGTTTTTTCTTCATACCTCGGTCGAAAGTACGCACTTTCGGCACCGATTTCGAGGCAGAAAGTTCGACATTCCTGCATTGACAAAAAAAAAACACGATCGCCCTTTGAGCGGGAGCAAATTTTTTTTTCTGCACTCCTGTCACTACTACAGTCAGGGACTTGTCTCTCTAACCGTTTTTTTGAGGTTCGATCGCCATAATCATAATAGTATAAACAAAGGAACGGCAAAATGATCAGATACAATTTTTCCAAGATAATTTTTTGAAATTTCGCGTGCATCTTCTTGAGTGTCGAATTTGAATATGTAAAAAATCTGAAAAGGTTTCACCGTCTGGCAATCGAGATATTTAGTGTTTAAAATCGCAATCTTAACATGAGGTCTTACGGGAAGTTGCGAAGAAAGGCGATATTTTACAACTCGATTTCTAAATGGTTATTCTTCTTCAAATTTAAGAAGATTCATACGAATGTTGAACAATTAAACTTGGAATTTACCGAACGCATGAGAAACGATCGAACCTCCTTAACGTCAAAGCAGATTTTTCTTTGCTTGAAAGCAAAAACATGCAATAAAATTCTTAAAAACGAAATATAATAATTTTATTGTTCAATCATTTAATGGTAAATAATATAAGGGAACATGGGGCGAAGTGGGCTTCTTAATAAATTGAGCTAAATAATACTCTTGTATTCCAAAATTGATTTGTCGGACTTACTTTCGATGTCGTGTAAAAAAAAATGTATGGGGCAAAGTAGGCTCCTCTTAAACAAAAATGCTCTTACGGCGATTCTACATAATTTAAACACTTGTTCATCGAAATTGGGGAAGATTTAAGTTCTGTGAAAATAAATGAAAAATGGGGCAAAGTACGTTCCCCTACTTGTTTTGTTATTTATATACAACCTAAAATTTGAAAAAAAAATAATACGCGTTGCAATAAGTTGTTATTTTTGTATTTGTATTTGCTTTTCTTTTGTATTTGATGCCTGTCCCCGACCAGCAGCACTCGCTTCGCTCGTGCCGCAAATGTCGGGACAGGCATCAAATACAAAACCAGCAGCACTCGCTTCGCTCGTGCCGCAAATGGCGAGGCAGTCATCAAATACAAAAGAAAACCAAATCATGAATCTATCGTGAATCGATCGTACTTTCGACCGGCTATGAAGAAAAATAGTATACACTACACGGGCAGAAGTTTGGAAGCCCTGAACTGCGCAACATGCCCTCGGCTTCGCCTCGGGCATGAAGTTGCGCAGTGCAGGAATCCCAAACTTTCTGCCCTTGTAGTGTAATATACTATTAATAAGCCTAGTGAGGGAAAACGCTGCACAGGAATAAATCGCTTCAAAAAAACTATTGTAAACAGCCCACTTTGGAATAAATCGCTTCAAAAAAATTATTGTACACAGTCGCTAATATGTATGATAAAATCCCGTTTTTGCAATGTCGATTTATTTTGTAGTATCTCTGAAAAAAAATCCCCAAAAAGCCTATTTTTTCGGCCTGCAGAGTGGCCTAAAGCTTTAATCCATTATCACGAGGGTTCAAAGGGACAGCAAATAAAAAAATCTGTACCAATATGGGGGAAAATGGCCTCCCGCTCCACGATCGATCGTGAGTCCCATCAAAGTACAGACTTCACCCGAAGCTCCTTGCCCTCAAAAATCGACTTCGCACCCATCGATGTATGTTGCGTATGAAATAAAAGAATTATCAAAACTTAACTCTTTTTTGTACACAAAGACTATACTTATTTATTTACAAAGTGCACATAAGATGAAAAACAGACGTGAATTCTTAAAAAAAAACTCATATTTGACTTAAGAGTAACTGTAAACAACTCCCTTTAATTCCCTGTCAGCCATATTTATATATATCTCATAACGTTAATTTATCCATGAAAATAATACAATTACCGTAAATACTAAGCTGTGGAAATTTATAATAAAAATACTATATCTCTGACCAAAGTAATTAATCAGCAAAACACAATTTTTTCGCACCGCGAAATTTGTGAATGGAAATTTAGAATATCGTCTATCTCTTTGGATAGTAAAAAGATATATCAAACATTCATCCGTTCTCATTCCTTGAGACTTTTCTTTATTTTTTATATTATCGCGTAACGACTTTTCACGGATTTTCGCGAACAGTGTTGTTCTCGAAATGTTTTTTGTTCAGGCTTGTACTTTTATACTTTTTTGTTGTCGCAGAATTTTATTGAAAAATTCGTGATCACTCGAAAGTGTTCTCGTTTCAATGAGTTTCGATCGTACCATGGAATAAAATACTCGTACGGAGCAAATTTTATCACGATCGGTGGAAAATTGTTTAGAAGAAAAATGGCAATTTACTCGGGGCTGCAACTAGACGCGGAGTCGATGTCACCCTCGCGTTTCGCGATTGATCACGAACGTGGCTAGATTTAGGCGTTTGTTTCGGTGTCGTTGATACGGAAGAGATGTTCTTTCTCAATGGTTTTACCGGTGTCTTAACCGGTGTTCGCATTTTTGGCCTTCCTCGAGCATTCTTCAAAACTTGTTCCGGCAAAAGAGAACTTCTTAATTCTTCCCGCTCCGCCAAGTGCTCCTGAAATTGCTCGTATTGCGATACACTGCCGATTGTTGCCTGAGTCTCGTTGTTCGATTCTGCTTGTCTGGTGGTCGAGCGATGCGAGGAGTTCAATGTTTTTATCAGTCTTCGGGACACCTGCAGAATTCAATTTTCATTTATATCGATTGCGATTCTTAGATTTTTCAACTCTGTTTAAGACACTTGTTCGAACATTCAACTTTCATCCGATCGAAATTTTTAATTGGAATTTAAAAAAAAATGTTTAAATGATTCTTGACTCAGAGCGACGGATGATAATTATGGATTTACTATTCAATTGACGAACATTAAAGCGCAATTTTTCAGCATCTTCTTTTACCGCTGTCATTGCATTCTTCGTCGTGTGGCTACCGGGAATTCCAACTAATGATGAATTCATTTTTTAAAAGGTAGAAATCTACAGCGCAGATGATGTTGATGTTTTTACTGGCAAGTAAATGGAATTTCGGAAAAAATATCTTACCCGATTGCTTCTTCGTACTCGCGAGGTACAAACCGTCGGACGAGTTTTATCACTTTGAGCCATACGGTTACGTTTCGCTGAATTTCCCAACGGTGATCTTTCATCCCTTTTTTTAGCGGACGTGTAAGCCGGTCTTAACAAACTTGTGGTTGTGGCTGGTGTACGTCGAGAAGTGCTCATAACAGGTGTTTTTCTCAGTGATTTATCCTTTGCTTTTGCCTGCTTGATGTTACAATATATTTGTCAAATATTAAACGTTGTCGATGGTGAGATATTTATATCGTGGAAAGAACTTATTTTTCTTGACATTTTTCTACTTACACGCTGTTTTTTAAGAGTTTCCTTCATTTCAGCGTAATCTTCGACGGTTTGCCGGAAGAATTGATCGCAGGACATTCCGTTGATGGTGAAAGGTTCTCCATTTTCGGCCTCATAATTTTGGATTAAAATATTGATCTGTTCTTCCAGTTTGGGCAATTTTTTTTGAATGAGCTTGCGCTCTTTTTCTTCAATCAATAATTGACCACCACGATTGTGCAATCGTTCTGGATCGTTTGCTCGTTGTTCAAGCTCCTTTCCTTTTTCCCACAAATTCTCGCACTCGTTTACGAGTTCGTAGAGTTTTCTGAAATATTTCCGTGTCATCCATCAAACTTGACAATTCATCATTTTTTTTTTCATCGGATTGTAAAATCGTGACAGAAATTCATGCGGAAAATCAAATCAATGTTTGCATACTTGTTTTTGTGATAATATTCTCGAAGTTTTTCCACTTCTGAATCGTGGATTGTGAGAAGATCCTCGTCGTATAAGTCGATGTAATATGGTCTAAATCTCTTGCGCTGTTCTTCGTCAAATTTGCATTTGTCCCACAAATCCTTTATTTCCTCTCGCACTTTTTTCACGTACTTGGCTATGTTCTCACTGCGTTTTTGCTTACAGCGTTTGATTTCAAGCTCCAACTGAAAGAAAAAAAATCGAAACTCTCAAAGTCATTGAAATTCGAAACGTTATATTTGTACTCAAATATTTAGCTGAAATTTCCACCTCTACATTACGTCGAATTGAATTGGAAAAGCTCAGAGTCATTTTTCAAAACTCTGCGAGAAAAAATCAATGACGAACTTACGGCATGAACGTCGTCGAGACTGTGTCCTGAATATTTATCGAGAAACATTCTGCATGCGTCTTCCGGAACTTCCAGGAATTTCCAGAGACCAATCAATTCTTCTCGTTTCGTGGCTGCTTTTTCTTTCGCGGTGTCTAAACGTGTTTTCAGATAATCGCGTAAGTCGCGCAATTTGACCATGTTGAGGGCGGTATAAACGAAATTATCTTCGTTCTCGCACACTAACAATTCGAAATCGGAAGTCGGAACGTATGCCAATTCGTCCATCATATTCAATATCGATTGCCGCATAGCTTTGAACGTTTTTTCGAGTCGCATCTGCAGTTCATAGATTTATAGATTTTTTTAAAATTGTACCACATGGTTTGCTTCGAAAGTGACGAAAACAGGAAAAAGGGATATTTTTAAAATGTATATTCAATAGAAACAGCCTTACCTTTTCGTCTTCTTGTTTTTCTAGGTAAAACTTCAAGTTCTCAAGTTCCTCGGAACTCGGTACTCCATCACTTTTCACAACAGGTTGAACACCCAGTGCTTTGCAAATCTGACGTTCCTACAAATGCATCATAAATGACGATTAGATTGAAATGTTTTAAAAATAGTTGTCCAACAGTCAAAAAGTCGAGGTTTAAAGTTAGATTAATTTTATAATCATGTCTTGAATGAAGAGAAAATTCCACCAATTTTTTTTCTTCAAAATTTTACTATATTTTACGGTATTAACGAATTTTTAATATTGCACCTTTTCCTGAAGCTCCTTCAAGTACTTGAGACGTTGCTCCTTCTTTTCTTTCAAGCCTTCCAATTGAGTCTTCAACTTTGACTGAACATCAATAAGTGGCAAATTGTTAAAATGTTTGATTTCAGGATCACATTTCAATTCCTTAGACACCACGCGAACCTCTTCGAGCATCACAGCTATAGCGTTCAACAACTTTTCTCTCCTATCTTCTTCTTCTTTCACCATGTCTGTCATCAAGTTCTAAATACAAACAAAAAACGTTTTATTGAAGCAACAATCATGACGAATTTGAACTTTTGAGAAGGTTTATCGTCGACCTGAGTGTTAGAGGCATAACTGAAAAGCAAATACACGTTTTTCTATGAAATTCTTGACATTTTCAAAAAGAAAGAACGATTCACTGAACGCACGGCTGATAGATCAGAGAACAAATGCGTTGCTGGGTACAATAAGTGTTGAACGTTTTGTGACAACGTCAAAAATGTTATGCTGTTGCAATGAATTTGCATTATTTTTTACCATTTAATGACGCGTATCAATAAAGAAACTTTCTCGAGTTCATAACTCATGCGCTTAAACGTGCTGCTGTGTATGTAAAACCATAAATTTATTTTTACATTTAAACACGATAATTAGATAAGTACAAAAAAAAGAAAAAAATACCAAAAGATGAGTTCGGGCCTGTCCGCTATACGCTTGACGAGCATCCTGGTTAAATCCTATCTCATCCCACAATTCATGCAACTTTGTGAACAAAACCTCTGTCGCATTGGTTACATCTTTTAGATAAGAATGCCTGAAAGAAAAAAACAAAAGAGACATAAATATACATGACTGCTTTTGCATCATTATCTGCCTAAATGAATAGAACAATTAAATGTAAACATGCCAATTTACTTAGTAATAAATGAATTAGTATTAGATACGTCATAAAAATGGCATTTTGAATTTTAAATGATTCGCTCGCATAATTCATTTAAGAATTATTCTCGGATTTTGCTCGAGCATAAAAATTATAGAACTTCGTGGTTCTGAATGACGTTTTTTAATATCTGAATATTTTGTTGTGTGCAATCCAAAACTTATTTCTAGCCACGTCAAATTTGTTCATTTTCCATGCTCGAAAATATTCTTGTTCCAAATTCTGCCGAATATCCCAAAATTTTTATTTCGTCAGGTTTTGGCCAAAAAAAAAGGTGAGAGAAAGGCACGCTCCGTCGTTACGCATCGCGAGCCAATCATGTTTTTCCCTCGATCATGTTTAACCCAACACCAATTTTATTATGGTCGGGAAAACATGACAATTTTTGGGGATAAATGCATGGAATAGTGGTGCGAATATTTGGAGAATCGCATACAAAAGCGAGAGCGTCGACGTTGTGTCAACGACGCGAAGAACGAAAATTTGATGGTAAAACTTACCAAGCCGGAAGATCACTCATTTTGTCGGTTAGTTTTGGCGAAACACTGTCACAAATTATCACTTAAATAAACACTGTATTCTATAAAGAATGCTTAACGGAAGGAATACAAAACAAATGTCGCGATTCATAAGGCGATTCTCGAAGCTAAAAAACTACACTCTTCACTTTAGGCACACACTTTGGACGGAACTGGTGGCTGCTGTACGCAGCGTAACCGCAACTGGCGCAACTGTTTTCTTTCAAATTTTACTACAAGACACCGATTGGACGTTTATAGAATAACTCGCGCAGTCGCTTCTCCGTTCAACACATGGTGACATAGTTCGGAAACACATCAGGTTTGGTTTAGCCGTCCGGCAGCTGGCGGCCTCTACAGCGGCCAGCTAGTGGAGATTCATGAAAATTTTTGGAGCGGGAAATCAAAATGGAAGTTTCACCCAAATGCGTTAGTACGAGTGATTATTAAACAAATGTCATAATTGAGGCTGATTGCTTCGAGAAAAACAATTTATTTCAATGACGTGATCCTGCTTCAAGTATTGTGCAAATCCATCTGTATATTTACGTCGGCTGAAATACATTTTTTCAAATGTATACTCGTTTTTGTCGTAAATTCTTGTTACTAAACGGCAATGTTGGTACTTCGAGTACATAATCGTACAAACTGGCAAATATCAGAATCAGAATAATATAAAAGACAAATGTCAAAGTCGTAAAAAGAAGTTGAAGTATCTGTAAAGTTGAGAGTGCGAAAAAGAAGGGAGACCAATATTTTTGAGAAGTTTGGTAACAGGACTAAAGAGGCGCGTGTGAGACCCGTGATTCCTTGCGGCGGCGTTACCGAAGCCAGCCCGCAGCACTCCGAAGAGTTCTCTCCTTTTCACTTTATTGTCTTTCTCTGTCTTTCTCTCCCTTTCTCTCTCTGTCTCTTTCTCGTAGGCACGGAGCTTTCTCTCCCATACTCCCGTCCCGCGGCGCTCAGCACTTGCCAAGTCAGGACAAACGAGGCGAAAAAAAGTGTGGCGGTGTCTGGGGCTTGATATTCGTATGTACGCATAATTATCGTGCCGTGCCGGATCGCTTTGCAATTGTAAGTAAAAACGATTCTCACAGTAGCCAAAAAAAAACAAAGTTTTTGATCGTTTCGAGTTCAATTTTCGGGCCATAATCTTTCGTGGGTCTATCACAAATTTTATCGTGGCCCAATGTCAATTCTTACTCCCCCTCTTCCTTCGTGTATATGTGTCTGTGTGTGCCAAAATGTCCAATTTCACAAGGACATTGTGAAATTACCACAATTTCTCCAATTCGAGTTGTTTAAATATTTGATCAACCAAAAATGTTCGCATTTTTTCAAATTAACTCAATTAGCTCTTCTCCTCTAGTAGAAAATAGTCGTGGTCGAAGGGAATCGAATGGAAACCTAACCCTCATAGATCGTTCCTATATTACACGTTATTTAGAATCAATTTTACTTCGATTAACTTTTTTTCCTCTGCTCCATTTTGTTCTTCAAAACTGCCTTCCTCTAGAATCCCATGCAATCATTTCTGGAAAGGTGACTCATACGTGTTAATATCGGCCGAAATCGCGTTCGGAAGTCAACAACGTTACTTAAATAATAAGATTGAATGTTCCTTCAATGAATACAGTAGTCATTAACTTTTCGAGGCATACATGTTTTTGACATGCCATTAATTGAAAAGTTTGCATTTGGAGCCTTCTGAGGTCGCTCATAACAAATTACAACAATCAGTTTGTGAACATGAAAATTTAATTTTCAAGCAAAACCACTGCAATGGATTCTGTCATTTGCTTTGGATTGAAGTGTTATTTCTTCAATAAATAAATAATGACTAATCATATTTTGTTTTCATTGATAAAAACAAATATTTTTTAAACTACGAAAAACAATTGGTGAGACAAGGTAAGTCCATGGCTGGAAGAGTTGAAGTTACATGAATCGCTAGAAAATTAAAATTTTTATTACAGATTCGATGTCATTTTGATCTGATATTCAATCACAATTACAATTGAATTTCATTGCTTATCCCTTGTATTTTCGTTATTTATACAAAAATTTTGGGTCTGTTTTAAAATTTTTTTAAAACACCCAGCAATGTTACGAGTGTTTTTTCAACTACTTTTTTAGATGTCGACAGGACCAACACACAAGTACAGGTACAAAAATGTTGGGTTGGACTCGCAAGAGTTGCGCCGTCGAAGGGAAGAAGAAGGTGTACAGTTACGTAAACAAAAGCGGGAGCAGCAATTGTCAAAAAGGCGAAATGTTCCCATCATTACCACCGAAGATGAGAGTATCCACCCATCTACTACCGATCAATATTTGGTCCCCACACCCTTAACGGTACGTCTGACACGATTGAATGCAATCCTACTTTGTTCGTTTCATTCATTAAAACTAGATTTTTTTTTGCTTTTGAAAAATGTGCTCTCACGATGATTGCAATGTGAAATGATCGCTCTTATTATTTTTTTATCTTTGAATCTCGCACGAGGCTTTGTAAAATGTTATATCTTCATTTTTTTAATAACCACGTGCTCTAATAATAATCGCGATTCGCAACACCGATAATGATTCTATTAAAGACCTAAAAACTTTGTGATTTTGTATAAAAAAAGTTAAGTTTTTTGAGAAATCAAAATTTTCTAAGAATTGATTTTTCTATTTTCGATGCCTTTCCAGGAACCTCCTCCAATCACGGAGGATATGGTTGCCGATCTTTACAGTTCAGAGGTGGAGAAGCAAGTCGCAGCAACGCAAAAATTCAGAAAATTATTATCCAGGGAGCCAAATCCACCCATAGACGAAGTTATCAAAACGGGAATAGTGCCGAGATTCGTCGAGTTATTGAAAAACGATGAAAACTGCACCCTGCAGGTAAAACAACATGTTTTATTTCATAAGCAATCACTTGTAGCCTTAAGTAATATTTCGATTGAAATTAATTCGATAACTTATTAAAAAATAATACAATTTCCGGAATTAAAAAAAATCATGACCGAACATTTCGAGGACTTACTGTTCTAGTACTTGGAGCGAATAATCTGTTAGAATGTGTTTCATTTTGGGAATGTTTGGGTCATTAAAACATAGAAAAGTGGGCACGGCTACCACAAAGATTGAATGAAAGTCTTGAACGGTGGGGGTGAGTTTTGAAGAAAAATAACAAAATTGATGATCTGAGAAAGAGGTGAGCGAGTAGAGGAAAGGCCGAGGTTTCTTGACAAAAGCCGGAAGTTGTGAAAAACCAACTCCTCGGGCCACTCCTGAATCTGTCAAGTGATGAGCCTACTTTTGTCATTTTTCTTCATTGAGTAAAACTTAGAATCTTGTAATCGGTTAACCGAGGTATTCGTAAAGTCGAGAGCAGTGGCTCACCGATCACACATTCTCAAAAGCCTGGAACAATGAAAAGATTAAAAAAAAAAAACTCCCCATTTGTTTTAATTGAAAATGTTGAAGTTATTTTAAGATTGAAATGCGATTGAATTTCATTTAATTTACAGTTCGAGGCTGCATGGGCTTTGACGAACATAGCGAGTGGCACATCATCACAAACGCACACAGTTATAACGGCCGGTGCAGTGCCGACTTTTGTAGCGTTACTGAGCTCCGAATATGACGACGTACAGGAACAAGCTGTTTGGGCATTGGGAAATATAGCCGGTGATAGTCCGGAATGTCGAGATCACATGTTGAACAGTGGAATTCTTACGCCGTTATTGCAGTGAGTATCGACATTTTTTTCTACCGATGCTTCTCATATTCTCAAACGTTTAACAATAATTCTCTTCTTTTTTGAGACGTGAGCACGTAAAATCGTACATTGGGAATTCATAGATTATCAGGAAAGATTGAATTTATCGATACGAAATCTTTGTACGTTATTCAGAACAGATAATATTTGATGACGGAACTCGTGTCACAAGATCATGGATTGAATTTCGAGAAACTGCTAAAGATCTATAAACTCCCACGAAAAAAAACAAAAAAAATACAAATTTTTGCAGCCCGAATAGCGTATATCACGAATTTCATTATCACATATGATGAACTTAAATAAAAGATTATGTGTGTTTTAGCAACGCAATAGAAGCATCGATTTGTGGCTATTAAAAATGTTGAAGTACTTTACAAATAATGATTTTTCATCATACGTGCACCGAAAGTTAAACTTTCCGAAATGGGCAAATTGAACTATCGGCGCAGGCGCGATGAAAAATTTAATTCGCTCCACGATAGTGAATTTAGACTACCGCGAACCGCGTGTTTATCAGCCTCGCCCTCGGCTCTGGTGACAATTCTGGTCGCGGTTTGAAGTGTTTTACTTAGCCCCGCCGGGTGCGTAAAATACTATTCATTTAATTGTTTAAGCTTATTGTCAAAAACTGGTCGTCTAACGATGACTCGGAACGCTGTGTGGGCACTGTCAAATTTATGCCGTGGCAAAAGTCCACCACCGGCTTTTTCCAAAGTCGCACCGTGTCTGCCAGTATTGGCTCATCTTTTGAATCACACTGATCCCGAAACTTTGGCTGATGCTTGCTGGGCCTTGTCCTATTTGAGTGACGGTCCGAACGAAAAGATTCAGGCTGTTATCGATGCTGGTGTTTGTCGTCGACTGGTTGAACTTTTGATGTAATTATTCTTATTTATAATTTATATTTTTTTTTACACTCATCCGACAAGTTTTCATAATTCGTAGCAATATATTTATTATTATTTCTTTAGGCACGACGAGCACACTGTAGTAAGCGCTGCTCTTAGGGCATGTGGCAATATTGTTACTGGTGATGACGTACAGACTCAGGTTGTTCTAAATTGTTCAGCACTACCGTGTCTCTTGCATCTTCTCAATTCGTCGAAGGAAGCTATACGCAAGGAAGCATGTTGGACCGTTTCGAACATCGTCGCTGGCAATCCCCAACAAATACAGGTTACATTGCCAAAAACATTTTATTTGGAAAATGAAATAATGACATGGAATATATTTGAGCTTTTTATGTCCCGATTTTCTCTTCATTTTTCTTTGAGGCACAAAAATTGGTCAATTTGAATCGTAGACATTTCTGAAAACTATTGAACGACCCATGACGAAATTTATGGTTTTTTTTGCTCTCATTTATTCAGGCGGTGATTGACGTCAATATATTCCCCGCTCTTATTGAAATTCTTGGTAAGGCCGAGTTCAAAACTCGCAAGGAAGCGGCATGGGCAATAACAAACTGTACGAGCGGTGGTACTCCCGAACAAATACGATATCTAGTTGCGAAAGGATGTATTCCACCACTTTGCGATCTTTTGACCGTAATGGACCCTAAAATGATACTCGTAGCTTTGAATGGCTTGGAAAATATACTGAGACTCGGTGAACAAGATACGAATGTCCATAACGGAATAAATCCGTATGCGGTCATCATTGAAGAGTGTTTCGGTTAGTATTTTTCTTTTACTAAAAAAAATCTGA
This sequence comes from Campoletis sonorensis, assembly GCA_013761285.1. Lineage (NCBI taxonomy): Eukaryota > Metazoa > Arthropoda > Insecta > Hymenoptera > Ichneumonidae > Campoletis > Campoletis sonorensis. The sequence continues at coordinate 1,539,276 of JACEOJ010000144.1, forward strand.
AAACAAAAAACCCCATCAAAATAAATACAAGTGTCTGAAGACAATCTCAAAAACAGTGACTTGCTCTCGCAGCAAAAGTGAAAAATCAGATGTTTCAAGAATTTATCAAGTACAAATTTGCTGCAAATATTATTTCGTGGTCGACGAATTGTCACTCGGTCCAAGCTAAATAATTTGCTCGAAAATGGAAATACTGCGAGTATTAATCTTGATGAAGGAGAAATTTGCTAAATAATTCAACAAAAATTGAAAAAAAAAAAAAAAAAACTTTGAACAAATATTGTTACAGGCCTAGATAAAATCGAGTTCCTGCAATCGCATCAAAACATGGAGATCTATCAGAAGGCATTCGATATAATAGAGCGTTATTTCGGCTCGGAAGAGGAGGATCCGAGAATCGCGCCGTCAACTGATTCCCAGGGTCAAGAGTTTCAATTCAACGCTCCCGATACGACTCAGTTACCGGTGCAAAACTTTCGATTTTAATTTCGCCGTTCCCACCAGCCCCTTCCTTCTCGAAACTTCAATATTTTCGAGATCATTAAAACGTGTGAAGAGATATATGTATCTAAAGATATACATAAATCCCTTTCCGGTTCCCTATATCTTGACCTCTTGACGAACAGCAGTCGTCAATGACACGACGCTTTTAAAGCCCCACATTTTTTTCGTCAAGATCGCGACAGAGATCGAGACGAGAGCAGAGTTAGGAAGAAGAAGATAAATAGTGCTTTGTTTTGTTTGTTTTCTACCGGTGTATCGTAACCACGGACACGACAAAAGTCGAAACAAATGAGGGCAAGAGCCCAATCACTGTGTGACATTTTTTTGCTCGACTTATGTTTTAACAGCGAACTTCATGTTCATATTTTTCTTTTCTTTTTCCTATCTATACGTTCGATTATGCAAAATCATTCACCGCTATCCATACACACATTTTCTGTGTGCGTGTGTTTGTGTGTGTATGTTACAATTTTTTTAGACATTAAAAAACAAACATACGAAGAAACAACAATTGTAAAGACTCAACCGACTTTATGACATTATAAAATGATCGTTTCCACGAGCTCATTTCGCGCTTTTACCAGCCTCAAAAACACTCTCAGTTTAACTTGGGAACCGAAGGCAAAAATCATAACAAGCACGTTAGCGCTTCAGTAGTTTTAGATCCTAAAACCAACTAAAATGAGAAAAAAAAAACGAAAAAAAAAATGAAGCAGACTATAAAACAGCAGTCAACGATAATCGAGAGATTTTCTCGAGGTCGAAGCATACCATATCTCGTACGAGACTCGACTGACAACGGAGTAACAACTGATCATATAATAATAACTTTATTATAAAAATAATTAAAAAAATACAATAAAAAAAAAAAACAAAAAAAGAACAATACGAAACGTGAAAATATGCACGACTTTCGCGAGACGCACGGATCGACCGAAGGACACGCAAAAAAAACTTATACGTAGCCGAAACGGACAACTTTACGAAACGCGGTACTATACCCTATTACGATAGATAGGTACATGACCAATTGAACATTTTTTACTGTAAATACGAATCTCGTAATTTTTAAGACCGTTTTATACAGAGCGCCCGACCATCTCGAAGACCTTCTAACCAAATATTCAAGCAATTCTTTTTTTTTCCTTTCTATTTTTTGTTGCGACAAACGTATTAAGCTATTTTTGCAATGATTTTTTCTTTCAAATATTCTCTTAGAACGAATGTTTTACTTTTTTCGGTTGAGACCGAGTGGTTGTCGAGTTTGTCATATCGTGGTAAGTAAAACGACGTCAGAATCTTTCAATTCGTTGTTCGAGGATGCACTGTTCGAATTATATTTCCAAAAGAAAAATTGCGTGAATATTTGTTTCCTCTCCTTACAATAACAGCAAATAAAAAAATGATTAATTGTAAAAATCATCCTAACGTAATTACTTTTCAAAAATTGTTCAATACTTGAGTCTCTTCATTTTTGAAAACAAATGTCGGAACAACTGATGTCATAAAAAGTTTCTTTGCCGAACGAAAAATGTTCGTCCGATCATTTAGTCAATATTTCGAATAATCGGCATAATATCCGGCATAATATTCGGCATAATAATCGGTTCAATAATATTTCTCAATATTTTCGAATCCTCGTAACACAACGGAATGCACAAATTCTGTTAAAGTGAGTTAGTAGTAAACTGGAAATCGATTTTTGCCCATCAGATCTTTCGCCACGTAAAAGTACGTGATTTTTTTAAAATCGTAGAATAAAAAAACATAAGAAAAGTAATGAAAACAAGATTAGAACTTGTTGAATCGTTGGGACAATTATGAGTTGCAAAATTCGTCCGCGAAAAACCACTCGAGACGGAAAAGTCGAACATTCTGTATAAAAGGTCTACGACTGTATAAAATGTATTTATTATTTAGGTTCGACGATACAATATTATACAAGATATATATATGCGTATACACACACATATATATAAATATATATATACAAATATATAAATCATTTTTAGTTACCGAGACTTCTATTATTACGACAGAGGATGACAACATATAAATTTTATTGTAAAATTATCTACTGATGAACGTTGCTTTGGCGTAGTCGAGCAAAAAGAAAACAAAAAAGTAACAAAGTATAAAAAAGGAGCTCATTGCCAATCAATATAGAATTTATTTCGAAGCCTGTGTACGACAGGACGGTTTGTGCAACACGAAAGAAAAGAAAAAAAAAAAAAAAATATTGTTAATTTTTATTGCCAACGTTCTTTAGTGTAATACTGAATTGAATTCAGCTGACTCTTCGCCATCGTCAATGCATATAAACCGTGTTAAGTTACATTAAACGAAAAAAGAAAAAAACGAGAATAAAAACAAATAAGGCGTTTATTTCTTCATTTTCTCAAACATTTATTACACGCACGTTGTATAATTGATCCATAAGATGTCTTTTATGTGATTAAAATACAAAAATGAAAGTCGACTTTCAGCTATTCATTACAAGGGCTGCTGTACACTCGATGGATGTATTGTTCTTATGGGACGATTGAATCAGAAAAGAGAAAATAATGGTGTTTTTTTCAGCTACGATTCTTTCGCTTTTCATTTCGTTTTATTGCGAGTAGAATTTTTTTCTCTACACTTTTTGTTACTGCTTTATCCTTTTACGTTGATTTAGATCAATCGGCAATGAGATATCACCATTTTTTAAATATATGGCATGACATAGAAACGACGATCAAGTTATGGTTCAAGTTGTACTTGGTATTTTTAAGAAATAGGATTCCGCATTGGGTCGTTCGTATTGTATTTCAGCTCAATTTATTGCTTTGAAAATGTTTCTTACATAGATCGACGCAAAAGTGACTGCCACAATTTTTGCTAAATATAGAATGCAAAGAAAAAGCAAACACTAGTGATGGGCTGATTTTTTAATGCTTCCTTTCCACTTCGATTGGATCTAAAGTCGCCTTTTTATTTAGACAAGATTAGAATCATTGATTTGTCTATCAATGTTATTCGGTATAACTATCGATCTTTATTCTTCTCGTCACACTTCTTCATTCTTGTTTTTAAGATTTTTTAAATTCATTCAGTTTCCAATTGAAGAGTGATTGTTCAAATCAAAAGTGTACCGCACTCGAACAAGTTTAATTGTTTTCTTACTTGAAAAAAGGAGTTTTCTTATTCAGGCTGTTAAATCGATGATCGGCTGAATGAAAAAACAATGAAAATAAACATGCTCCATAACAAATCATTACGACCGCAACTTGCATATCGACTTTAGGCACGTATCGGGCTTCAATACTTTTATTTACAAACACAATTGAATTTTTAGACTTTTAATTGTCTTAGACCTTTGATATAGTGTCCAAATGTTGCTTATTCCAAAATAGCTGAAATATGAGTGAATTTTGTTGAAATATTAACACGAGTATTGAGATATTAGCAGGATCTTTTATTGACGAAATCACTTTGAAAACCAAACAAAAAAAAAGTGATATCGCTTTCAAAAAGTTAAATCTTATTGGGATTAGGACTAAACGAAAAGAATTTCAACAATTCAAACAGAATAACTTTCGATGCTAATGAGTGGAGGAAAGAAAAATGCTTGTTTCTTAAAAAAAAAACACAATGAAAATAATTTCTTGGCTCGTTACATGCTACATTTGGCCGGGATGTTTCCCGGTACAACTGGAATAATCGGCCCATCGGTGAGTCTCGTAATGAGCGGTTGAAGATTATCTTGGTCCACTCCATTGCGGAATCTTTCGGTAAGAATTTTCTCGATAAATGTCTCGGGTCTCTGTGACGAGGTATATCCGGGTGTTATAATTGTTATTATATAAATAGCATCTTTAACCAATGGAGATTCACGATCGCACATTGAGTGAAAAGCTTGTATGGCCCCTGCATCGATGTTGAGCAAGTCGTGAACAACCTGAGCAAACAAAATATCCATCAAATCGTGATGAATTACGTTGTGGTTTTATTTCATTTTGCAATGCAAATAAAAGAATGATGAATTAATATTTGAACGTTCGGTGAAACATTACTGTCAAAAATTAACAAAAAGCTTCCTTCCATTTGTTTTTAAACTTACAACAGCTTTTTTTTCGATGATAAGAGGACGCAGACGATGAATAGCATCCCCATATTCATTTCCCATGTCCTCGGGCCTCAGAATCAAACTACTGTTCGATTTTAAGGCTTTGCTGGTGACTGCACCTAACAATTCAGCAAGACACGATATCACGGAAGTCTCGTTCGAAAATAATACGAATGTCCAAGGTTTTCCTGATGAATGTATTACGTCCCATACACCTCCGCGTATATCCGACCACGATCGACCGGTTTGATGTGGAAATTTCTTTTTAATTGCTGTTAAATCATTGACAAATATTTCGAAACGATCGGCCTGCGAAGAAATTACATCTGCAGATTCTGCTCCATTTTTCAAAAACAACGTCAAACCAATGATAATAATAGAAGTGATTAAACAACAGAAACAATTTCTGACGTAATGATTCTGAGCTGTGGGGATAGCTGACTCTTTGCGTGCGTTCTTTGTCGATTGTTGTCCCAACCTTTTTACACTTTTTGCATCATTTTCTCTGCTTAAACTGCGTTTTGAAATAGTTTCAACGGTTTCTGTTTGGGTGTACGACGTTGATTTGTATGTCGTGCGTCGTCTGGCGTTCGAAGGGCTCAAAGTTTCGGGTGAACTTGAAAGTTTCGATCGATCCGTTCGATCGCTTCTACTTTCTTCGCTATCGTCATCTTCGGTCAATTCAGCCGCATCTTCTTCCATGCTCTTTCGATGAAACGGAGATCCTTCATTGTGCTGTGGTTTTGGTGAGTATTGCCGATTTCCTCCAGGACTTTTTGACACTGTATCTTTCGACATCCTTGCCAAAGGTTTCCGGCAACTTGGCCCTTCTGGTTTAGAGTCTGTTGCCTGAAATTATGAAGAGATGAGCCCCTCATTATTGGAGAATTACAGCAAGATTTTTTGATGAGAGATAATTTTGAAAATTGAAAACTCGTTAAAAAGAACGTCGAAAGTCGCGATGAATTCGGTTTTTTTAAAATACTGTGAAAAATCTTGTGATAATTTGTTCGATGTGCATTTTTTTTCGCCGGTTCCAATTGTTTTTATATGCGAACAAAACAATAATGAGTATTAGGACTAGTCAAAGTTATTTGAAAGATGCTGAAGTGTCAAAAAGTCCGGGATAGATGAATAATGGTATCAAGTGTTTCATAAAGTTTCATTTTTGCTAGTAATTTACCGTGAAAGAATAACAAAAAAAGAAACTATCACTAGAAGGTAAACGCTGTTATTGATGAAAAGGTTTGAATCAACACGAGTTGTATCCAGACGTGATTTGATGTGTTATTTTGATAACATTTTGATTAAGTTCTCGCCGTCCGTCTCAAACTTCGTCACTATTCCGTGGGAAATTCCAGAATACCAACATGAATGAGAGGCAAAAACAAAAAAAGTGAATCCGAGCTTGAAATATCGCGTCTGTGAAAACAAGGTTCTTCGTGGTGACATGCACATGCGGATTCTTAGGCGATAAACGTCAAAGAACAATTTTTTTGACAGACCGTACAACGTGTTATAAGTGTGAAAACCGTAAAAGTGTGTTCATCACGGTGAAATTATTAATGACGACGAAATGTTTATACGCCGGTTGAAAAAAGTGTGCCACTGGGGGCCACTCACCGCTCTTGGTGAGGGAATTTTGACACTTTGTATAACTTTTCACGGGATTCTAAGGGCTCGTTCTCTCAAAACAATAGGGGTTATTACATTCTTCAAATTGATTCAACAACGGAATTGTCGTTGTTTATGAAAACTATTCACGAGCCACAGGAACGATCAGGACGAATACACAATAGTTCGCGAAAACGTCTCCCAATAGTCATGTTCAGATTGTTCAGTTTGCAACGTTGGTACTTTTCGTCCGTTTCCATACATTTTCGCTTGATTCGCGCGCCCTGCCATGCTGATTTGGCGCCAAAAAACAAATAATATTTAAAGATCCGACAAGGAATAGGAAAAGAATTTTAGTATTCATCAACATCGAAAAAAAGAGACGGGTATTTTTTGTATCGACCTATTCCCATAGACTCATGACCCATTTCAGAGGTGACCGGTCAACCGTTAAAGCCGGGTATGATTTGCTGTTTCATGTAGAAGGCCCAAAAACCAATCAAACCTAAACCTAATTGACAAAAGTATAGCTTTTCATGCACCGTTATTCTTGCAGAGGGGTAAACCACCCCCTGATTGACCCCAGAAAAAAAAATACGGGCCAAAACAGACCCAACGTCCCAGAGTGAGTTTAGAGTACCAGAGGATTTATTCAAATTATTGTTCACTCGTTTCAAAACCATTGTGCGTCTTATTATATGCTTCAAATTGTTTATTCCGCACGTACATAAGCTTTTGTATCTTGACTCTTTTAAGACGAATATATTATGATTTTTCTGAAAAACCGAACACCGCTCTTTATCGTAAACGTGAAGCATGTAGGAATTTTACATTCTCAAGACATGATTATGATAACAGCTGATGCAGAGACGCAAAATTAATATTTTTTATCACATCCATAAACGTGCAATCGTTGCATTAATTTTCGGTCTCGGAAAATTTTGAAAACACTAAACTTAGCATTTTTGTGCTTCAATTTAGTCTTACTTTTATCAAACTTCGATGCCATTTGTTTTTCATATAAATAATTTGAATTATAGAGGACCTCTCGCACGAAAAGTTCATCACGTTAAGTTACTTATTTGAAAGCCACAAAGATGCTTAACTTTAAGGCATTTTTTACCAATTTTAGATTTTTTGATGGATCACAATGGAAAAAAAAAAAATCTTTAATCCCGGTGGAAGATTCTAAAACTTTTTCTCATAGCCATTCAAATTTTGATACAACTTTTTTCTTGCATTTCCAGGTATTATCAAGACGATAACTTTGATGACAATACACTGCAGCAGACAATGGTGGTCACCTTACGAAAGTCCATTAGCTGCTGCAAATTTTTTGCTCTTCTTCAGTCTGAGCGGTTCCACGACATATCATTTTATGTGCGCTATCATCGGAGGTCCAGGGTTTCTTGATAGGGGATGGACACCGGTAATGAATCATTTTTATAGTTTCCTTATGGATTTGAAAATTAAAGAGTCGACTTCGTATACATTTTTTTTTCTCTATGTTACATACAAATTTGATTTATCTTTTTCTTTTTTGCGCACAATGACACATCAAACAAATTCTGAGAATATCGATAATTGGCAGCCTGCTATGAATTCTATTTTCAAATTTTTCTTTATGTTCTTGTTTAACGACATTTTTATTGATTGTAGGAAAACATTGCAGATACTCAATATTTACAATTCTGTTCCATTTGCAAAGGGTATAAAGCGCCGAGGTCTCATCATTGTAGAAAATGTAAGTATTTCATTGATGTCAATTGTAAAAAAAAAACGTACTTTATTTCTTACATTTTCCAAAAACATATTGAATATGTTGTATGTTCTGACAGTTCGCATTTATTTCTCCTCGTAATTTTACAAATTCAGATGTCACATGTTTACCAAAAAAATAAGAATAAGCAAAAAATGTTTTTTCTTTCCGTAAACAGGCGGACGTTGCGTTTTAAAAATGGATCATCATTGTCCGTGGATAAATAATTGCGTCGGTCACAATAATCACGGGCATTTTGCGGCGTTTCTTGCCAGTGCCGTTGGGGGATGTTGCGTTTCTACGGTCATCCTCGTCTCCTGGGTCACAACTGTGCTCTTCAGGAGAAACTTTCCATTTCCTCCACCATCCGTTTTTAGTCTAATTATGGTAGTTTTCACGATTGGCCTATCAATCGGTGTTGTCCTCGCCGTTGGAATGCTTCTCTATTTTCAAGTAATTTTTTCACTTTTATACTCTAAACATTTTATTCCAAAAAATGATTAATAGTTTCTAGCATTTCTAATGCTTATGAAAAAATCCTCAGCCCAAAGATAGTTGTCTTTTTTTTGTATCAAGTAAAAACGACTCAAAAACATTAAATAATTTACCTGATGAGAAGATTTTCCGATCGAATCTTTTACTGGCATTTGAGTTTGTTTCACTATCGCAATAATGTAGTATTTTTTTTTTAAGTAAAAAAGCTTTCAATATGTTCTAAAACAAATTTAAAGTCGAAATATTTAGTAGTTCATTTTTCATAATAATTATTGTCACTGGGGCACAAATCTACCCCGTGGTGGCAAGTATTTAATTGTCCAGAGGTGTGGCAGGTGAGGGTTGAAATTTAAAAAAATATCATCTTCTTGATTTTCACAGTTGTCAGCCATTTTAAGAAACAAGACTGGAATAGAAGACTGGATTTTGGAAAAGGCACAATCGAGAAGATACGGCACTAAAGAGGTTTTCGTTCATCCATATTCAAAAGGATGGCTTTTCAATGCTAAACAAGTACTCACTTGGAATTGTCGTCCAACTGGTGATGGTATTGTGTGGCCAGTAATTGATGGCTGCGATCAATACACGTTGACCGTAAGTCATTTCTTTAAGTTTAATCATTTACTACATTTCATATACGATTATTATTTTGTTCCATTTGAATTTTAACAGCTTATGTACCTAGTCGTGGCATCGCTATTTGGAAATTCAATTCTGTTTAGTTCAAGGAATTAGATGAGCTTTCATTGTAGTTTTTGTCAGAGATTTTTTAAATAAAAAGACTTTTTTTCACGAAGTTGACAATAATAGAATCCAGTTTTTCAATACGATCGATTTTTGATTCCTGTTTTTATTATAGCGGGAGCAATTAGCTCAAAAAATGGAAAAACGAAGAAGAGCTCGTCGCTATAGAGTGACGACGAGTTATTCTGGATCTTGGGTGCCTATTAGCTATGGATGGGAAGTTTTGTGTCATCCTCCTTGTACCGACGAGTCTCGTATCAAACTTGATCCTGCCGACGATGTCGTAGTAACAAGATGGCGCAGGTATGCAAATTTTTATTTAATCCCAACAAAATAAACTACGAAATACCAAAACAAAAATATTTAATAATTTCTTTAATAATTTTTGCATTTCGTTCAATAACAACTCATTGCTATGATAATTTTGCACAAAAATTTATCTTCCTTTGAGAAAATAAAAAACATAAATAATAAGACCCGAAATGATGAAGATAAATGCTGCATTGCTCAACCCTTCGATCTCCAACAGATTTATTTTCTTGTATCCCAAACAGGAATCGTCTTAAATCATAAAATAAGTTTAAATGATATTCTTTCTCACTTTTTTTATCCACCAGACATTGGTTATTTGGCGAGAAGCAAGACGACAGATCCATGGACGAGCGAGCGAGACGTCCGCGAGGCTGGTTTCCACGTTCATGCGTTATTGAGGTCATAGCCAATGGAAGCAATTTTTCAACGTATTCGAAGCTCGATTAGCTAATAAGCCTAAGATTCATATACAAATTAAAAAAATCACGAACTAACTATTCTTGCGTGCATAAACTCAGGTTTCTCAGTAATATCGTGAAGGTGCCGATAATACAATGATTATTAATGATTATAAATATAATAATAAATGAAAATATAAAATTAAAAATATTTAAACAATTTTAAAAAAACTAATAGAGCTGCTACAAGATTTTTAATTGTGTACGTTGCATGTTTACATGGAACAAACGTGTTTGATGATTTTCTTTTATGCATAAATGGCTGTTAGTTATTTTATATTTTTTCACTTGTCAGGTAAATTTGTAAATTAGTACAAACAAGGAAACTCAGTCAATGATGAATAAACGTTGAAGCTCACAAGCGACGTTCTATTCGTCTCTGGCTTATCGTCAAAAAATGAGGTTTTTGGTTGCTTCTCAATGCTTCAGTTTTTCAGTGTTTTTTGCTTCGGTTTATAAAACTACGTGCTCTATTACAAAATAATTTATTGTCTCGTATTCGAGATATTTCTAATTAAATATTGCACAGTTTAACACGTGTTTTTATGGAGGGAGCCGTAAAAAAATTGACAATCGACGCAATAACTTCGAAAAGTTTCTCCAGATTTTTTGTTATTTTTTTCACATACAGAGGAACGTATGACGGAGTTTGGATAAAAAAATCAAGAGCTTCGGAGAAACAGCGACGTAAAGTATTTTTGTTTCTAAACATTATTAAATTATTCTGCAATTTATATTCAAGTTTACACAAATAAACCATAGAGTTAACTTTTTAATGTGACAGTGTCGAGACCACTGCGTTAACCGAATTTATCGAAAAATGAATTCTGATGCAACCACATTTTTCGTACACAATTCTATTCTTAATTAAAAAAACAAAGAGATCCACGTGCCGGCAAGTATCTTTATTATGTAAAAACGATTTTACGGCCAAAAATAGACCATGGGGTCGATAACGATCCCGACAAGAGTTGGAAGGAAAAAAAAATGGAACAAAAGTTCTAAGGTTAATTCAGCCAGTGCTCGGGTCATATATTTTTATTTATCATTTCTGGAGATTTATTTCTTTCGTGATAAAATTAAAAGTCTAGATAAATCATCGTCATAACTTTTATAATTTTTTGAACGAATTCTGAACAACCAACGGCATCGACAAAGACTTCAAATGAAAACAAGAATCGCTGAAAAAGCAGTTTCTAAACGAAAATACTGGAAAAACTTCATAATTACGGAAAATTCGTTGATATTTACATCTCTTACGATCTACGCTTTTGATTTGTACAAAAATAAATATTTATTTGCCTTTAATCTGTAAAGAAAAAAATCAATGTACTTTGTTTTTCCGTTTTTTGTGGTTTTCATAAAGAAAAAACAAAAAAACATATTCCAACAAACCGTATCCCTGTTTTATCTGCCTCTGGGGATGTTTACCCAAATGGAACGATTTTACGAGTACAAAGCTTTCAATAATTTCGTTACGGACCGAACATTTATTATTGGTAGGAAGGTTTCATTAACAACGAAGTTACGGAAGAAGAGGTGCCCCTGGATAGGCCCGGAAAAATCAATATGGCAGTGTGAAAAGTTATGTCCACACGTTGTACTATTCTCAATGTTTGTGTGCACACACGTACGAGTCCGAAGTATACAAACGTTTAATATAGAGAAACGCGAGAGGGTGGTCATGTAGGTTTGGGAGTGGCACGACGAAAAACATGCAACACAATCGACTGTCACGCAGAGCGTGTGTGTCACGGTTTTTCATGAACGTATTAATTCGTTTAAAAACAACGAAAAAAAAAAAAAAAAAACATAATAAAATGAAAGAGAACCTCATTTTAGGTGCATCACGTGATAAACCGAGATGTCTCGGTGATGATTACTTCTGTTTTTTTTTTCTCGATATCTCTCATTTTCTGCCGATCTAGTTCGTGTCAGTAGACAATTAAAACTTTGATCAACTAATAAAAAATTCTACCCGGTCAAATGTTGCAGTATCGAGGAAAAAAAAGGTATCGTTGCATTGATAAAATTGTGACATTTTGTGAAATTGTTTAGTTTTTTTACGGCTTCAACGGCAAGTTCAATGACTTTTTCTTCCCCTTATTAATTATAATATCGTTTTATTGGAATATTAATGATAAAATGATTGAATATTCCAGTCGAATAAGAAACTCGAGACTGGGACGTGGAATAATTTTCTATGAATCGTTTATTATATATATCGATATTCGAATCGATCCGAGTCCTATTGTTAGAGATGAATACTCGTGAAATTTGACTTCTTTGAAAATAGCTCGATACATTTTATATATATGTTAGCTCATGCATCACTTTAGTCACAATTCTACTGCAGTTTGATCCATACACGTTGCTGTTAAACTGTACAAGCTTCGAGTTTGATTGGATCCCATTGTCGAACCGCGGAAAATCGATGCTACCTCGCGTGAATGAATTATTACGGTTTATTATAAATTGCCAGGATGTCACGTCGATGCAGCAATTTTCCTGACGTATTACTCTCCTGTACCATAAAGAAATGAAAAATAAATAAAAAAAACATAAAAAAATGTAACGAAATGTCGAATTGTCGTAATTAAATGAATTTTATGACTTTAGAATGGAGTCAATTTTTTTTTCTCGTCGTCTGCACGCTTTTTCCTTTTACAGAGCAACGGACGAAGGTACATTTTTTTTTGGCTTTGCAACAAGAGCCAACTTATCAAGAAAAAATAAGAATTATCAAAATCAAGTGAATTTCAATGACAACATTTTTTTTTTCCATCGTTTCCTTCTCGATCCTTGTTTGAGAAATCTGATTCAGTCATGTTTCTTTGTCCAAAATGAATTGCCCGGACATGGCTTACTAATGCGCTACTAATCGAGCATCCATAAATTAACGTATTTTTGTATATAGCATTGCAAAATCTAAGGGAACTGAAAAAAAAAAGTGAAAAATAGTAATAACAATAATAAGAACAATGATAAAAATAACAACGTATCAAAGAAGGAAAATCGTTCGGGTTTTCCCCTATTCGTTATCGCTTTTCGCACTTTGTTCATTGGTCTCGCATCCACTAACCGCTCTCATATATAAACCTCTCCGAGAATCCAGGAGTGAAAGTGACAATCGGCAAAAGTTCATACCGAACAGACTCCGAGCAACTACACAAGATTGGTAAGTTATTTTGAATGGTGGGATTTGTTTAAAATGCTACTCGTTCTGACTGAAAGAATTGCAAGAGTTAAGAACTTCAGTTTACTCCGAACTGTTCTTTTAAGAGGACTCAAAGTCAGGATCGACAGCTCGATTAATCTTTTATTTTGACTCGGTATCAAACAAAATTGTAAGTGAAGATTAAAAAAAGGAAAAAACAAAAAATTGGCCCATAGACAATTTTTAATTAAAATTAAAAAAATATATTCTCAAAATCGTTGAAAAAGTTTATTATCATAATTGTTCGATTATCATTTTAAAAAAATTCTCAATCTTGCAAAAATGAGTTTTTTTGAAATGATTTCAAGAATAAACATCGTCCTGCTTTTACGAAATGGAGTAAAGATTTTCTGTTTAATTAAAAACAAAACTTTTTGACCTGATATTTCGTAACGAAGGGTTTTTTTTCGTACAAAGAGTCTTTCTTGAAGAACTTTTGTCATTGAAATGTGACAAAGGGACTTATTTCTTTTGATGTTGCCGCAAGGAGATTTTTTAAAAATGAATTCTTTTACGAAACTGTTTCGATAAAATTGCTGCTACCCCTACGTAATTGTTGTTTACTGTGTGCAGAAAGTGGGAAGAAGAATAAACGGAAAATGGGTGTCGCCAAGAACTCTGCAATTTTCCTCTTCGGATTAGTCGCTTTGGGAGCAGTTTACGTCGATGGATTTCCCGACGGTGCACCTGTCGACGTTTGTGTAAAACCTAAACCAAATCGTCCGTATCATGGAAACGCTGAACCCCAACCTTTGGCACAAAGTCCTTATCAGTTCTCGGCTTCATCCGGAGTTTATCAACCAGGATCTGAAGTTACCGGTATTCTCTTCATTTATTTTATTTTTACATTTCAATCAGTAAAAAAAATGATTATTTTTAGTGTAGCATGAAAATTCGTACAAATTCTTTAAAATATTACATTGGTCAACGGAGTGTGGTCAATAAACATGTTTGAAAGTGATGAATTTCATTTTAAAAAAATAATAATAATTAGGTGAGTCGTGATTATAGTTATTGTGACAGCTTTAATCCAAAAATAAATTAAACTTTTTCTTCTTAAAGTTGACAAAAAATATCTGTCTTTGTCGAGGTAGTTTTTTTTTAAATGCATTTTTCACAAATCGACTAAAACTTGATTTCTAAAGTTCGATTAACTTGCATATAAAAAAATTATGATTTTGACGACAAAAAAGGCTCAACCAGAAACCAGAAAATGGGTGAACATTTTCTGTACGAATTTTCATTCAATTGTTTTGTTTTTTTTTTTTGACATAGAACGGTTAACATTTCAGAGACACAATTTTGGAAAAAAAATCGTTTCATTATGTTAACATGAGTCGAATTGAGATAAATTTTATTTATTTTTTTCGTACGTGCAAAATTTTAACATTTTAGCAATATACAGACTTATAATGAGGATGTTTTTGAAAATCGAATTTTTCGAGCTCCTCAGATGCATGTAAGCCGTTGAAAGTTTCATTCGTAATTTAATGACAATTTCAAAGTAATTACGCATGAATCGAAAAAAATGTTAATATATAATTTCGAGTGAAATCTTTCTTGCGCGTAATTGAGTAACTTTTTCGATACATTACGAACGCAGAGCTCTAAAAAAGGTTTAGCATAATTTCAACAGGAGTTGTGCCAGCATAATAAGCAAAGTTTTTGCATAGAAATGTCGTCATTAATTCGGAGAAAAAATATAGAGTTGAGATAACACACAAAAATCGATTTAAATAAATCCCTTCAAAATACTACAAACTCTCATTTGAATCGAAACCCATTAAATCCTCGTGTGTATATAGTTGTTCTCATTCGCGCCCACATACTCATAAAGGAAATATCAATAAAATAAAATTGAATGGTTGTAAAAAATGAATGACGGTGTTTATTTCTATGAGTCAATAAATCGACGTAACACTCGACTATTACTTATCGTCGTAATATTCATAGAAATGTATAGGAATAACGGCAATTTCCGTTTTCTCTGTGCGATTGTAAAAAACTTACATTCTCACGTTGTTCCTTGAGCATTGTCGAGACCTTGGGAAGGAGGAGAGCGGGGAGCAAAAATCGGAAAGTTCTTTGATCATGAATCTCAAGTGAGAGACTGTCAAAGATTCAAATATTCGAGTGAAAATAATTGTTTTTATCTTTCTACTGTTGATTAAAATCGTAAAAGAGAAGTTAGTTTTGCCTTCAGGGACACGGAAAATAAGAAAAAAAATTATCATGAATATTAATGACACGAAGATTTATTATTATTTTATGGAATTTCAGTGACTATTCGAGGCTCGTCGTTTAAGGGATTTTTCTTGCAAGCGCGTGACGTTAAAACTGATTCTTGGATCGGTTCTTGGGTACAGACACCCAACACCAAAGCTCATGACGAATGCAGTGCGATTACTCATGCCGATCCTCGTGACAAGCAAGAAGCAACCCTTATCTGGAAGGCACCTGCGAATACCGGAGGCCAGGTTTACTTCACGTAAGTAAACAAATCAAATTAAAAAAAAAAAACGTGTTTCGATAATTTTCAAAATTTTCAGTCAGTACATTTTTTTTCTCTCGATTAGTTTATAGGAACAAATCAAAAATTTCATTACAAAGCGATTGAAGAGAAAAAATGTGGTTGATCTTTATTTTTTTTTCTTTTTAACCTCATGGGAAATTTCACAAAAAAGGTTTCGGTGAAATTGGATCGATGACTGGTAAATTTATTCATGAACAAGTCGAGGTTCGATGAAAAAAAAGTCTACAGATCGAATTCGCAGTTTTAAAAAATCGTGTATGATTTATTCATTACTCAATGCTGATTTATTCGCATTGTGAGAAGTATACGAACTTGTCTAAAGCCGAATGAAAGGTCATGAGTATATTTCGACGCTGTTTTCGCCTTTGAGCACGGCTTCGAAACGGCTAGGAGCCTAAAAATGTATAATTCCGTGGAGAGAAATAAAACTGTGAATTTACATACTCGTTTGGTTTCGTTGTAATGAATGAGTTCAAGCTACATCGAGAATGGTCTATCGTTGCATCACACAAGAATTATCGAAAGTACTGGACGGCTATCTCAGATAAAAATATATATCAAATTTGAACCAAAACATTTTTCGAGACAAAAAAAAATTTGTATTTTAGTCATCAAACAAATTATTGTGAAAAATTTTGCTACAAGTACAAAAATTCGAAACGTTAATTAATCATCGTAGCTCCAAAGCAACAGAGAATTATTATAATTATAAAAAAAAAAAAATCATTTATTGATTTCAGAATATAAAAAAATTGCGAAATATTAAAATGCACTAGGACATTATGTAGCAATATTGACACATAGACGTCAAAAAATTGAAAGTGAACGACATGATGTATTACAGTCGTAAAACCGTGGTCTGTTTGTACATCGCGTAATCAAAGGAAGAGGTTTTAAGCGAAGCTTTCGCTCTCCCTGTCAGTCTTACTGGCCAGAGCAGCCGGTTTCTGTAATAAACCGGTTTAAAAATCGTGACGAATCTCGTGAGCCAATATCTCTTTTGGAAATGCATTTTCTCCATGGCGAGTAAACTTTTGAACATAGCTATGACCATATAGTTGAACGCGCGATGTTCGATAATCGGACCGAGATGAGAGATCGTGAGGTAGAAAAAAAGAAAAAAAAAAAAAAACGAAAAAAAAAATAAAAACACGCATCTCGCGTTTACAAATTTGGAATTTTTTGCAGAGAATCATGCCCGAGGTTTTAGTACTTTGTATTTACATGGTAGAAAGATATTCATTGAAAAGCGAACGCACATTTGCCTGATTACAAAATTCCATACGGTCTACCGCGTCTAATCGTAAATTCAGGCTATTTCCCAAATTGGCTGGCTGTCCGAGAGTTAGATCAATTTGACACAGTTCTTTTCAGTCAATACCGAAGTTGATTATTTCTTTTCAAACCCCAATTCGTATTGGAAGTTTATTTCGAAAAACTAATAATCACCAAAAATTTTCTCGTAATTGTTGTTTTTATTATACATTTGGACAATTAATCAAATGAAAAAAAAGACAATTTCGAAGATCGGAAACACTAAACATTGATCATGAATAAAAATAAAAACTCAACGCATTTCGAGTAATCGTTTTTATCTTGTTTAGAAAATTATTAAAGTCTAGTGTACGAATTTCAGGTCGTAAGAAATCCGCGAATTATAAAAATCCTCATTAGCATTACGAAAGAAGTTAGAAAATATGATGGAAATATAGAATGAGAACGTATAGGAGAAAAAAAAAGAAATTCAACGCGAGAGTCGAGAAAATCGATATACAATTATTACAAGTTTTGCAGCAGTACTCGGGATAATTGAAGGTTCGATCGTACACCGACCTCAATTACGTACGACGATGTGTACGACTAATGTCATTTTTTTATTCTTTTTTTTTCAACGTCATTGGGATATTTTTTTGTTTTAATTTTTTTTCTCTATTTCTCGTCATTTGGATCTATAATTACGTTCTTCCGTACACTTCGACACGGAGGTCCATCGTGAATTTTTCGCAATCTCGATTCGTATTTTTATTTCATTTTTTTTTATTTTACAGTGGTAGCATTTTGAAGGATTACAAGACATTCTGGGCTGATTTGGTGGCACAAAGTCCTTAGAGAAACAACATTATCCAACTGGACAAGACCCTCATACACACATATGTATAAAAAGATAACAAAAAAAAACTGAGATTAGCGTTGAAAGCAATTATAGAAACTGGTTGAAAACGCGTTTATGGTTCGTTGTCATAATTGGTCAAGATTGAAGTACTCTTCGGGAAAACTCGTGCCTGTATTAAGTGAATGTGTACACTCATACGTGCTTGAAAAAAAAAAAAAACACTCCACGCTCAGATTCGATGTTAAAATTCATTCGGCGCAATTAAATAAATAAAAAAAGATAAATAGAGTAATAAAATATGGTCGAAACAAATATATTATTGTTATTGTTGTTGTTCTACGGATGTTAATGACAGTGATAATTCCTGCGAAACACGAAAGAAGTGATACAAATTGCATGCTTGAATGAATATGTATCGGATAAAATTATATATTTACCACAAATTTGCAATAAAACATCAAAATTAAATAGAAACACGTGTGATGATTTTTTTCTTAAGCCCATTTCTGCTGAATCAACGCCGTACGAAGGTTGAACGAGGTAAGGAGCGACGTGGAAAAAAAGAATCGTTGAAAGAAATCAACGAGGACAAATAACTTGAAACAGTGGAGAATTGTGTAGGATGAGAACGGAAATGGTGTGAGAGTTAGTTGACGAGAAGTGGGAGCAGAGAAGAAGGCCAAGCTTGCCATTCATTTTTTTCTCGTGTTGTAATATGAACCATCGTCGTGTAATTATAAATTGTTTGATTACGTTTGTAATATATTTATTTTTGCTGTTGGCACTATTCAGGCAGTATTGTTACTATTATTTATGAGAATTTTTTTTAATTGCAAGATTTTAACGATGGTATCATTCGTAATTATAGTTTTAGTGCTAATTTTTTGCATTTTTTTTTCAATTATCCGAATCTGAGGAAGAAAGTGTGGTGGCGATTAAAAAGACAGACGTAACGGTGTATTTTTGTGCGCCGTGGTTGCTGATAAACTACGACGTTTGTATTACTAAGTAAAAGTGGGCCACTCGCGAGACAGCAGCTCGATAAGTTTGGCCGTTTATGCTGAGAGTTTCGGAGTCTCTGTCTCTTTCTTACTGCGTCTTTCTCTTCCTCAAGTGTTTGCGTCTCATTCGTTATCTTTCTCACTTTTATTCTCTTTTCTTCATCATTCAGTTTTTTTTCCTTGTTTTTCTACCATTGTGTCTCTTTTTCCTGCTATCCTCATTCTTTAGTGTTTACCTTTCGTTCGCACCCTCGGTGTCTCTCTCTCTTTTTTTACCTCCTACGGTCTAATAAACTACCACAAAGTTTGCTGGTAGCAATGCAGTATCATTCATCGTTATCACGATAGCTAATCCAACGTGATAAGACCTTGAAACGCGATATCAAAGTTCCCTGAGCTTGAACCCTCATTACTATGTATACATATATATTTGGATTAGTACGACCCCCACATTATTTTCATACATTTTTTACATCCACGTGAAAGAGGGTTGGAATTACTGAGGACTCACGTACCCGCAGAAGTCCAAAAATAGGCTAAATTTCAATCATTTTCATCGACAGCAAAAGCTTTATTCAGTAAAACAACTTTTTGTTTATTTGTAAAAACATATTGTTGTCAATGACAGAGGAAACTTTTATTTAACAAAAATTAATTGAGCTCCGGTGGTAGTTTTTGCAAAACAGTTTTTCGCAAAATACTATTTCCTGTAACGACCACTCGGACTGTACGTTTTAACCATTCAATCAATTATATTTCTCTCTCGAAGTTGACAATAAAAGTCCCAGTCTTTGTCAAATCCGAATTCTTACTCCTTCATTTTTTGCGATTGGTGGGATTTTGAATCTTAAACACCGGATTTCGTCCGATTCTTTTTATACTTTTACAGACATAAAAAAAATGTCGATGTTTAAGAAAAATAGGCAAAGAAAGACTAAATAATTGTCTAAAGATGTTTACATTGAGAGGACATTTTTTTCTCAGTTTTTCATGAAGCATGACACTATCGAATGAAAAGATTTTTCAAACATTGAATTTGATGACCTTTTTAGGCGTGTGTGAGCCCTTAATATATTCTTCTTAGTCATTGGTTACATGCGAAGTACTCGTTTAAGTTCGAATATAATATTAAAGATTAAATCGCTGAATAAAAATTCATCCAGACTTCCTTCCCGTCATTTTTAACATCAATTTGTCTATTTCTGACGTCGCAGGAGCGTTAAAAAAATTCGATGCTTAGTCATTTATAATCATGGGGCTTTTCATGGCACCATTAATCTACGAAATTTTTGAGAGTTAACGATATTTTTATTATTTTGAATTACATAAGAGTTCATCGAGTGTTTATATTCAAAAGAGTATATTTTTTGTCATTAGAACGTTGGATAAAAAATAATAAAAATGGGTCTTTCTAACTCTGACATGGATAAACGACGTCATATTATGGAGTACGGAGTCAGTATCGACTTCCTGGGAACAAAAGCTGCACAAAGAGGAGTGCAAATGTATTTTTTTCCCACTTTTTCGCTTTTTTTTTCCAATGTTACGAAGCTCAAGCCTGGTGATTTTGCGGTTCGCATATCGCACGCGAGACCCTCGTCGCCATCGCGGGGTAAAAAAACGCGTTTCAAGAGACACGCTCTCGTCATTCATTGGTCATTGGCAATTCTGTTTTATTTCACATATTTTTTCTAGAATCCTTATAATTTACAGACTTTTTCAAACAAATGAAATTTCGAAGAAAAATACGACACAAAAAAATACTTCTCGGTTTTCCTATTTCATATTGATTGTAACGCGACGCTACCGTAGCTGTGAAACTTTCTTTTTACCTTTTGATTTCCCAACAAAAAAACACTTTCCCATAATAATTCATTTATTTTTAAATACAAATTCATTGAAAGATATTCCTCTTTTTTTTCAATTAATCGTATTTTTATTTTATTCTAAATTTTTGATGAAAAATGATGGAAATATCGAGCTGGGCCAATGGCTGTGTCGTTCAAGTGAATTTCTTTGCATTATTGTCGTTGCGAGACTCTTATCTGCAAGCTCTACTTGCTCGTTACATAGCGAACTCTGTATTTTCATTAAATTTATCGACACACGTATATGTGTGTTCACATGGAGAAATTTTCTTCAAACTTTAACATTCATTATCAGAAATATCGCTATAAACCGAGAGAACGTGTCGTTAAGCATTTCGATCCAGGGCTTCGTCCACATTACGTGTAAAAATAAGTGTAATGTGTGACGATCTGAGTGAAAAAATAATGACAATGAATGCAAACGATGATGAATGATACATCGTGCATATATCGTTGTGATGGGTTTATGCAGAAATGTAGACTTAACGAGATCCTGACTGCTTTAATGACACGTGCACTTTTCTCTCACTCATGCTCCGTCTCTCTTTATTTTTCGATGAATAACATCATATAATATATTTTCGTAGCACGTTTCTCATAATATGGAACGCGAGGACGGATAATAACGTCGGCGAACTATACAGAAATTTTATCACGCTTCGAAAGACACGTGCCAACCGTTCCGAGACGAGACGATGAGTTTTATAATATATTTATTTATATATATATATATATATATATATATATTTGAGCGATGCTATAGAATTCATGGTCTATGATCAGGGAGAAGAGATGTTGTATTTAAAGCTCAATGGAAAAGCATTGATGCATCGATTGATCTTTTTTTTTTCCCGAACCTCGTACACGTGATAAAAATATTCGACTAATTCAAGTTGTGACAGTGGCAGCTATTTTGATCCACGCGACGTCAACGCAATTTTTTAAGTTAATGTTTCAAATTATTTCATTACTTTCTATACTTTTGTTTCATTTTAATAAAATTACGTTGTCAGGGGCCATTCGTTTAAATTTATGCTTGTTATATTTTTAGCTCGTTCTAAACCATGTGATTGAATGTTATTTCGTTAACGAGTTAGAAGTTTCATCAGTTTGTTATAAACTTCTCGAGACTAATCAACGTTTCGTTGGCAAAAGCAGTTTCTGTGATGCGACATCAAAATTTCTGTATATTGCTGCGAGTTACGCATGCGTTATCAAATTTCATATAAAACAGATATATATATATATATATATATATTTAATATATACGTGCATTATAGATTACAACGACGTCGTGAACTAATTCGACCGTGACTAGACCCAGATCGTGATAATTGCATTAATGGCGTTGCGACAAGCCACGTTTCTACCCAAGGAGAATATATGTCCATAGGATTTTATAAATGTAAATATAAATTACACCGTAAAAGACAGACGGGCTCTTTTTTGCTTGGGTATATGATCAAATATTGACCGAGCTGGCAATGAGAACGTAGATGTTATCATAGAAATGTCCTTATCCACTTATGGGGCATGGGTTAATTGCGGCATCCTTTTACCCGTGCTGTTCAATATTATTGTAACGCATTTCATAAATCTGTAATGAAATTAATGAGTCAAAGGTAAAAGGATCGAGCTTCTCGGTGTTCATAAAAATAACCGATTTTCTCGATTTTTCTTTCAATCAATAAAATTCCATTATTAGTTCGATACTTTTTCGTGTATTCGATCGAATCCTGTAGCACATGAAAGAATTATTAAATTTCTTATTTTTATTTCATTTCATAACATCTTTAGTGAATCAAGAGTGAACGTTTCTAATTTTTACGTTTCATATTTCCACGTTTTATTGGACGAAATGGGAATTTCAAAATTAAATGTTGCATTAGGCCTTTTCTCAGAAGGTTTTTGTTATAAAAACGAGACTATGGATTTCATAAACAATTTGAAAGATTACTCGTTTAACAATGGTCCAAGGTTTTGCAAAACGACGTTTTGAGAAAAACGCGTTCAAAGTTTCCTTCCCGGCTGTCTCAACCTTCCAACTTTTACGGTCTAGAACACATTTAAAAATCCATTGACCCGAAAAAAAACCTAAAATCCTCAACCCAAAATCGAATAGAAAACACACGGTTCAAAAATTCGTCGACCAGGTCAAAATAATGAAGAAGAGACATTCTCTAAGAAGTTTCACTCATTCACTCTACGAAGATGCGAGATCGCTGAGGGAAAACCGGAAATTCGTTTTCTTGTATAACGATGCAATTACTTAGAAGAATTGATGGAACTGCTGTGGATACCAAGGGACGACGAAGCGATTGTAAAGATAAGAGGATAAATCAATCGATGAGAAATTTTATCGTTGTTGAGACTCTAATCTGATCCGGCTAATGTGCTGGAGAAAAAAAAGAACAAAGCAGATCGAAAGAGAGAGAGAGAGAGAGAGGTTAAAAAAAATGGCGCAACACTAGAGTTTATCACTTGGCCCTCGTATGGTTGGTGGTTTTCCCATGTTGGATTGATGGCAGATCGGGGTTTTATGCGAGCAGTGAGTCAGAGAGGGAAGAAAAAGGAAGTACGACTCCCCTTGCACCCTTTTGAGTAGTAAGGGGGGGGGGCGGTTGGGAGGAAAAAGGAGGGCGAGAAATAGGGTTTTGTGGAGGATCGTGAGGAAACGTTTGAGGGTAAGGGGGTTGCGCCGGCGCCTTAGGGTCGCGACGCTCGACCCCTTCGACGATAGTCTCGGCAACTCGTCCGGTGCGCTTGTCGACCGCGTCTCGTTGACTCTGCAACCGCCCGGTCGTCACCGTGTATGTCACTCTAGTTCCGGTTAATATACGTCGTGTTTTTGTCGCATTTTTATACATATATAGATATACATGTGTGTAAAAATATATTCAAATTAATGTTAATTTATGTTAAAATATATTTATATCCACATGTATAACAATTTATGTAAATACATATATTTTTTTAAACGAAGTTATTAATAAACGATTAATCGATTGAAACAACGGAGGATAATTAAATAATAATTATACTATTTTATTTATAAAAAAGTTACGATTTTTTTGTTTCGGTTTTTTTATTCTTGTGTATTTTTATTCAGAATATACACGAGCATAAAAAGCCGACACGAATAACCGTAATCTTTTGTTCGAAGTCGCGATGGATTCAACGTGAAAAATGCTTGAAAAAATAAAATCAAATTAAAAGCTTAATAAATATTGTAATACAGTTGAAGGTGAAGAAGGGTGAAATTATTTGTTCAGGGATTGGAAGATAACGTGTGCAAAAGGACAATCGTGCAAGAGATTAAAATAGTGCAACGAGATAAAAGGAAAGAAAAAAAAGGGCCAAAAAGCGAAGCCGGAAAAGAGTCAGCGTGATCGATAACACGCGTTGTGGTTCGGCAGAGATATGTAATATGAAAATAACGCCGTGGGCCATCGTGGTGTCGTTCGGGGTGGAGAGATGTGCGGCACGTCGGCACGGTCTCGTGCCATTCGGGTTATTTTCATCGTTTTGAGCTCTTCATGCATTCTCATCGCATCAACGGCCCTCGGGGACCCGGACCCCCCCGAATTCACTACCCTCGAAGGTGAATATTAAAAAAAAAAAATTGATAAAAATGCTTTCTTTATAATTGTGCCATTTATCGTCCCTTCCGGTAAACAATTCTTGCGGTAGACATTGCTTTCGTGAATCATACAAATCTGCAGTTAGGTCGAATCTGCCCCAAAGCAACGATTTTTTCACATTCGAAAACATTTTTTATTTTGACCAAAAATCAGTCTTGATTGCTGAACAAATCGAAAATTCACAAAGAATGAAATAAAAATACGTAAGAATTCCTACGATTTTTTTTCCAAGTCCTTTATTTAAAAAAATAGTCCGTAACGTTTATGATTGACGATTTTTTCATTTTCTAACAAAATAGACACGTCGTTGTCGCAATTATCAAAATTAAGTTATCAATTTTTCGATTAATAAATATATCGGTCAAAAGTCAACTGATTGATCGAATTTCCTCCGATTAGTACAACGTTTAAATACTTGTAAATATTAGTGCAAACTTTAACTCAGTCGATTTGTTAATTCAGAGAATTTTCTATTCGCTGCTCAGAGTTTGGTCTAGATAACCTCTCGACGCTTTTATCGTTCCCGCATTGCTACAAACGCCATTTAAAATGCGCATCTGCAGCGGTATAATCTTTTTTCATGGCTCTCCTATCACGGATTTTCTTATCATTCAATATATACTTTTTTTCGAACCTGAAAAATATGTATACACGTATGAAAAATGCGAGGTCGAAAATTATATTTAAAAATTTGAAAATTTGCGAAAAATCTCTAAAAAAGAGATTGAAAACTTTAATTTCCAACAAATATCGAAAAAATAATATTTTTTGGTTATTCTATTCCGGAAATTGAACAATATAATTTTGTACGAGCTCACGGATTATAATGCTGCATGCCTAATATTAAGTATGGCAAATACTCATAATCATTATTTGTCCATTAAAGAAGTTTGTAAATGACTGCAATGACAATTCAATATTGTAACATAATTTGAAAATAAATGTCGTAATAAAATGTGGAAGCGGACATTTTTGAAATATGTATTTGTCATGCAGAGTACACAATAATTGATTAAGTGGCTATATATTTACGACGACATACGAAAACTGCACGATTCTCGCGAGTCTGACTATTTCGTGCCTCATTCTACTGACCTCGGGCGTTTATTCATATGTGCTCGTTGTTTTTGTTTATACACGTATATATCGCTCGGTCATGTGGGTAAATTCTAGGAGAGGGCTCTCTGGAGAGTCGTTAGTTCGAACAAAATGTTTTTGCTAGGATGGCTCGTTCAGTTTTTTTGTTCTTTATTTTTTTCCTCCACTCTGTATAATATCTGACAAACTGTTGTGTACCGTAGTCTATTTCGAGGAAAATTTTATGAGCACAGAACGAGGTCCTTGTTCACTCACACGCACGCGAGGCTTTATAAGCTCGAATCTCATTTTTTTTTTTTTTTTTTTCATCGCGGTCAAAGTAATCCAATATTTTTCTCAGAATATTTTATATTCAAAGCTCGACTAATCCATGCACAAACTACTTAATCTTATTCGCCAACTTTGTCGTCGAAAGTAAGTATATAGTAAAGAAGAAAAAAAGCGTACGGTGAATGTCTCACTTAATCCCCCGGGAGTCTCAGAAATCTCGTCGAAATTACTCTGACCTGCAATGAGGTCGTACGACCAATCTTGGTTAATTCTACTTGTTCTCGTCTTCATGGAACTTCTACGAGAGGCGCGTATATTTAGAAGAATTTTTTTTTTTTTTTTTTTTTTTCCAACGTTGACTGCAAAGAAAACACGAGAAATGAGCTCAAGAAAACGAGTTTCATTTTTGAACTTTTCTTAATTATTGTGAGTACGGATTATTTTAAGTGCAAGCCATTTTTATTTATAATTCAATATAAACGTTTCATCGAATTAGTTAGCTGCGTAAAAAGCCCTTAATTAAGTAGTACGAACTCTGACGGTACATCAAAAGTTTAAGAGACTCGCTCGTTCAAATATTATAATTCATCCCTTTAAAAGTTTTCATTCTTTGCAAATTGAAAGTGTCAACGACGTCCTCTTCTCACATCAGGCCATAGATCTTAATCTTGTTTATTCGTGTTACGGCATTCCTTGTTTTACTACCCGTCACAATCAAACTTTCGGATCTTCTTGGAATATCCCTTTTGCCGGGGCTAAATATTTGTCCTATCGTAAAATAGCTCGCGAACAACAGCTGACCTGGCCGATGGCCCTTTGCCAGACGACAATTCCAAGCCCAAACCTCTTCAGTGAAACGTCTTTATTTCCTCCTCGAACTATGTGCTCACACTATTTCTTCAACAAATCACTTGATCTTGTTAATAGAAAACTGACGAATAAGAGACAGAATAAAATTAAAATAAATAAATCATTCAATTAGTACGATCGTTAATATGACAATAATCGTAATAATTTTTCTTTTCTGCCTCGTCGAAAGAAACGATTGAGTTTAAAGTTGACTCGCTACATTGCTCACTGATTGTTTCGTGGAAAAATGAATTGAAATAGCCAAATTGATAAACGCTTTTCATTGGTTTCCAACTCCCGACTGCCTGCGGGGCAAACAGAAATTATGAACTTCACTGCGATCAGCTGATGGTGGTTTTTCTTTGTCTCCGTTTTCTCTGAAACAATCACATCGGTCATTACTAATTTCCGCGATTCTATTTTTAACCAAGCTTTGTGATAAAAATAAATTTATTTAGTTGCTTAATAAAACTTGGGTTCAACAAATATTTCGTGATAAAAAATCATGAAAATTGAACTGACAATCAGGTGCGGTGTGAGAACGTTGGATTCTCAAGGCCCATCAAACATTTTATATCCTTTTTATCATTCTTGCCGCGCTAAATGTCTACATGTCTGTTCTCATACTTCCCGACAAATCCTATCACGTGCTGGCATAACATTGGCTCGGTTTCCATAATATTTTGAGCTCCGTAAAATGGCGAGAACGTACGTGACTCGGTTGCTAAAAAATTCTCAACGCTGCGCAGGTATTAGAAAAACGAAAAAAACAAAAACTTAAAAACACAAACAAAATTCTTGTGATGTTTGCTGTGCTTGGGAATCTTTTGGACCGCCAGTTTCGGTTTGTACGCACTGTGGTTACACGTGGGATCGATAGTACCCACAGGGCGAAGTCTTATTAATGCATTCTGGGTCGGATCTCGAAAAGGGAGACCGGAAAAAAAAACATCTGGACGAAATTATTTTAAGTTTGTAGGAAAACTTGTTTTTTCTTTATCGATCAGTAATGTAGCAAAGGAAAGAGGTTTTGGTTGAAATGGAATAAAGAAAAAAAACGCTCCAGAGGTTTTGAAAAAGGAGTCTTTTGTGTCTGGAGCTGTTTTAGTGGAAAATTCAATATTCGCGTTCCAGATATTTCGAAACTATCGTAAAAACTTCACATTCGTAAATTATATATATATATATAAATTTATGAATATCGTGATATATTCTCAATGCTTTTACATTTTTTCTCATTTTCCTCGTCGTATGAATGTGTATTTATATAAATAAATCTTATCGAATGGTTCTAAAATAAAAAAATAAAACTTGCATTTCTGATGAAAGCTGATGAGCGTATTGCAAATATTTTCCTTGTTCCAACGTACGAGAAAAAGTCAATAACTACGCTGAAATTAATTTTTGTGGAACGGACGGTCGATGGATAATTGTTACGAGCTCGGCCACGCGATTTTTTTTATTTTTATTTTAACCGTCACAGCGATAGTGAGAATTACGTTCTCCGCTTGATTCTTCCGCCGCATTCACCAATGTATAAGAATTTTCATTATTATTTATTAATTGCGCAAATACTAGGTATGGATAAACAGTCGAATTTCGTTATTTTTTATGAAAAATATCCTTTTGTCATTGAGGAGGTTTTTCTTCGAGAGAAATGTAAGGAAATTCGAATTTAGTCCTTTTATTGATTCAGTCGATAATCAGCACAGGGTAAAAAAAAAAACTCAATCTTGTTGAGGAAATGGAGAAATCATGTAGTCAACACACGGGGCAACACAGAGAGCTTTTTCTTCCATGAAATCCCTCGCACTCCTGCAGCGAAGCTTTATTTATATTTGCTTTGTGTGGTAGAAAAAAAAACCCTTTTATATACTGACGAGTACATTTGGAATCGAATCCATTCTCTTCTCACGTTTCTTTAACGTATTTGAGACGAACATTATATCTACATATATGAAAAAGGACTGGAAGCGAAGAAACTCAACCGGATATCGATTTCTTTACGTCCGCATGCGAGCCACTATTTTCGCAGTGTCCTGGGAAACATAGATCAAATAAGTACTTTCACCTTATTCACATTTTTCGAGGCTTTCTTCATTCTATTTATCATTATAAAAGGAAAACTCATCTCCGAAGACTGAAAATACTTTTAATCAAAGACTCGCCTTTGAGTTCCCGCAGAAGCAATGAAAAGAAATGAATTTTCAGCAAAACTATACAGAGAGTCGTTGGATGGAAGTTAATTTCTGTATTAAAAGATCGAGGGTTCTTGAAAGAATTTTTTATAATACGTTCAACCTTTGATAATCAATGCTTGACATTATTATTAATATTATTATTTAATTAACTACAGAAGATTCTCTCTTTATATATTAAGACCAAGACAGCTCACACCGTTCGTTCGATCAAATGAATCAGCCCATTTTAGCCAATGTGTTGCGTGGGCTGATCCATTTTTATCCCAATCGAATAAACGGTGTCGAAAAATGTTCGTTTTCTAAATTTTGAGGTGAGATTTAGTGACTGATCCATAGCCTTAATTGTCCCAAGTCCCGCTGCCACTCACTTGCGTGCACGGCAACCCTCGAGTCTACGCGTTTACACACAGCATCGAATTCTTATTTGTCCTTGCACGATGGCGCAGTTTAGTGAAAATGGTCGATATTCAGCTAACTCATTCCTACGGTACATTTGCCAGTGCATATTACATAGCATGCTCCACACCGCTAAATTTACGAAAGACCAACTTTTGTGACAGTGTATATGGAGTTTTATGAGACTTGGTATTAGTGCAAGCTCATAGCTTTTACAAAAGCTACTAAAACGAAACACCGCGCGGTTGTTTTCTATCGCGTTGGATATCGATGAGTAAGTTTACATCGCCACGACGTAGTTTCCATTTATTCTCCTTACGCATCAACGAGCCCATGTGGCCTTTCGTAACGTGCGGTTAATATCATATTATGGCTAATATTGTATATTGTCAATTTCCTCGTCATCAATTTTCACCTCATTCCATTGGAAAATCATACAAAATCGTATGTCCAACCGAGTCAGGCTCAATGACTCGTTGCTTTTATTCAATAATGCTGTGGTTTCGCATCAAAGTGTACAACATTCGAAGATAAAAAAAAAACTTTATTCTTATTTCATTTACGACAAAATTGATTGACCTGATTAGTCACTTTTTAAATTTATTTTCCCTTGTTGGAGTGTAACTTGGAGTTTTTTTACCAGTCCCTCCCATCAGTTTAACTGCATTTTTTTATACTCCAGTATTCCTGTTCCTGTTCCTGTGAGAACCCCTCAGAGTATTGCCCACGGCAACCCTTTCTGATGCCCCTTACCGTATCGTATTTGCACAACAGTCAGAAAAAAAGAATAAAAATGTGCAGCACCGATTTGGCCATTTCAATTCAATTCATTTTTCAATTCATCATTTTGTGATTATTTTATTGCAGTATATAAGTAGAAATAATTTGAACAAAATGTACTACATTTGAAATACTGAACAAAAGATTTGGTTAAATATTTTGTATCATCTCGATTATCGATCGTGGGAACGAAATGTCGAACTTTTCAGTAAAATCATCATTTCTGGTTTCAAAACTACCCTTAAGGATGATATAGAATTGTAGAAATTGTGTAGCTCGTTATCGATAAATAAACATAAAGAAATTTCATCATTTTCCAATTCGAACGCAACATCTTTAATATTTTCCATCGCGTTATTTTTTAAATTAGATATGTTTGATCTGTTTATCGTCGCGTCATGTCTGGCAGGAAACCTCTGATATGCCACTAGTGTGCGATCCTGACACGAGACGATGGTAAACCAATCAAGGAGAAACCACCTTTGAGACACTTGGGGTTAATTTTCATGTCCACGTATAACCTATATTCGGAGAGTAAACGTGTCAGGCTTTTTGTGTATATTCTCCATCATGTATAGTGGTTGGAGTGTCCATGGATCTTGTTTCCGATGATGAAATTCCCTTCATTCTCGAGAGAGTTAATACATCGATCGCTTTTAATTTTCCGATGGCGTGTATGAGCGTAACACGAGGAAGTTGAAGTATCCGAACATTTTGTCAAATATTGCATAAAATTTCAATCCATATCCATTCAATCCAAAACAAAAATAAGGATGAACGGTAACTCGATTTTTAATTTCAATAAAAGTGCTGAATTATTGTTACATGATAAAAATAATATGTCTGTTTATAATTTTTTATTCATTTTTCCTACCGTAATAAATGCACAACATTTTTCAAGGATTATCCATTGCGGGATAATCATTTGAGGACATGACTCAACATCCGAAATTATGAGTTGGACGAAGAAATCATTTTGATAGTAATTGTGACAGGTAACACTAGAAAAATGAATGTCCAATTTGTCTTTTTTATCCACGATATAAATTGTTTTGAGTTTTTTATTTTTTCTAGTGCTATAAACACTTATATTTTACAACGAATGGAATGGACTGTCACGTGAATTTAAATCTCTGTATATATTTGCTCTTTTTTTTTTTTACTGGAGATATAAAACTTAATAATTTTCTCGATAAGACTATCATGAATCTTCGTTGTTAAGTAGGGGAAAAGAATAGGTAGTGGAGAGCCATCCGGAGAGACCGTGTTAAATACACTTAACACGACATGCGCGTAATTATTGCTTGTTCCTTCATCGTAAAAAGGAAACCCTATTTTTTTTCCTAGATTTCATTTGATATGTCGAGGTGGTCGACATATTTTTTTAAATGCGTGTCTCAGTCGTAAGATAAAAATAATTGTTGGGCTAAAGCCGTAAAAGAAAGAGCTTAAAAAGCGTTAAAACGTCTCTCAGTGAAAAACGCTCGATGTGATCAGACCGTTCGGGCTACGGTATTACCGGAGTGAAAAAAATACTCTGGGGCCATTGGACAAACCGCTTCGAAGGTAAAGACTGTGCTTGTATAGTCTCTACAGATTGTATGTAAGTGTATCGCAGGGAGCTTTACGTTGAGGATTTGTCGTGAGTAGTCGTGGCAGTCATTGAACGGACGTGACCGAGAATTCTCTTTTCCCTGACAGGTTAAAGCACACTATCTTTTTTCTTATTATTATGCATACCATTTGTCCATATAAACTCGATATACAAGTTACAATAAGTAGAATTAATAACAAAACATTAAGAATATTTCATAAATACTTGATAAAAATAACAATTACAATTTAATTAAATGAATTCTTCGAAATTTGACTATGAATTTTTTTTTTTAATTTTTTTTCAAGGATAACAATGACAAGTTCTCAATTGCAAGTTATTCTTCTACAAACACATGTTGTGAGTTCAATGAGTGCAAGGAAAGATCGTTTTGTCAATTAAACTATCGCATTTAATTACACTCTTGTTGATGACGCTTTCACGAAATTGTACGTGTAGCATTTGTAATTATAGCGGTGAGAGAAAACATATAGAATTGTGTAATTGGAACATCAGAGGATACTGTGGCTTTACTCGTCCTCAGACCACATACTATTTCTGCTCACTCTCTCTCTCTCTCTCACACAGTCTCGTGACCAAAACCCTACACCGGAAATACGAGACACCGGACAATTCTGTAATTCCGTAATGTTCATCTTGTTGAACATTTGTACTCCAGTCATAAATGTATGTGTTCACATTATTGTGTGTGTGTGTGAACTATTTATCGGCCTATGTACTCGGTCCATAAAGTGAATGGTGTAAATTCTATTTAGCCGAAGGAAAGTATTCCTGTGCTTGGAATATATTTATTTTTTAATTAAACAAATGACAACGTTTTTCAATTATTCCAAATCTTTATGATGATTTGTGTAGATTTATGAATTCTTGTAGCGTAAATTTGCATCTCGATGTTTTCGTATCACAAAATCATTGCTGACGAGTTAATTAATTAGCTTTTACGCTACACTCAATCTGCCTCATTATAACGTCGTGAGTGTTTTTTCAATCGATATGAGCTATAAAAGATTTTCAGCACGCCATACAAGAGAAAAATTTAATTTCTCGAGGGATTCGATGTAATTACGGCTAAGTACACTGCGTTAGCCTCTACCTTCCAAATGAATCGAAGGAAAAAAAGTCCCTCGAGATATTTGTATAGGAAGATAACGCGTTCCAATGTGTATAAAGCAACATAGAGACTCATCGGATTCAAGGCAGACATAGCGAAAAAGTATGGAACAACAGCATAAATTAAAGTAGGCGACAGTACGAATGGAGCCACGAGGATTGTGGGACTGCGGATAATGGGTTTCGGTGCAATGGCACGCAATTGGTGGAGCGCCTCTATCACGATGCATCATTTCCCGTCTTGTGCGGTTTAGACTTTTCAAGGTTTCTCAACGCGACGTAAAAAAAAGGAGAAACAAAAACGTCTCGTCGAATCGGATTTGAGAGGGAAGGGAAAATTCGTGAACAGAGGATGGGCTTAATTCGGTGGAGCTTGAAGCTAGCAAGAGAAAGAGAGACTTACGTGATACGAAATAGAAGGCAAGAAGGAGAACCAAAATAACTAGGGTGTGGGTTAGATAGGGGATGGTGGCGAACGGAAGTAGCTCAAACGTAACATTACTGCGGTCTGCACTGCGGATGCACGTAGTGCTTTCGGGCGAGTTGCTCTTCAAGGCACTAAATCCCTTTGCACACATTGAACATTTTCTCGTATACACACTAGCCGCTTTTATATTTTTATATCTATACCAATGTCACGTGTGTATAAAATATTCTACTTGTATTATGGACAATTTTGGGCTCGAGGCATTGAGGCGAAAAACTTTTTTTTATTAATATTGAATTTTTCTTGAGCTTAAAATGCAGCTACGTGCTTTCAAACGAA
>JACEOJ010000144.1:1572734-1615980 GCA_013761285.1 Campoletis sonorensis
TTGAATTTTTCTTGAGCTTAAAATGCAGCTACGTGCTTTCAAACGAAATTTCAAAATCGGATTCCCCAACTCGAGGTTTATAAAGGATTCTTTTTGCGGAGGGCCATACTTTTTGGGCGGATAAGCATACAGGACCCGCTGCAAATGTTTGCAAATTGGATCTGATCTTGAAAACAAAAAAAATTTTATACTTGTTGGTCCTCACGATTTGAGTTCGAAGAATTTTTTCACATTTTTCACCCGGAAATAAAAATAATTCATCCTTGGAAATTGCAAGGAACAACAATCTGTCAAATGTCGCGAACAGAACAGATTTTCACATAGTGCATAAATGCGAACATTATTCACAAGCGATATTGTATTTTGCGTCCATAGAAATGACGAAAAAATGTCGAGTAATAGTGGAAAAGCACTTTTGGTTGAACTGAGAATTTTTTTTTGGGTTAGTTTGCACAAGCCTTCACACAAATATCGAGGGGAATCAGACCGAAAGCTTTTCCCCTTGTCACTGGGATATAACTGACAGAGCACGCTTATATACTCCATAAAATACACGTTATATACAACAGAGGGTACTGTACTGTCCAATGTGTACACATTCCTTTATCAAGAGTTCTTTGTTCGCTTACAAAAAGCATTCTATCCACGTTTTTCTTGTTACCCTTTTGTATTGTCTGAATTCACCTGCGATATCCTCTTTTTTTATGTATCGATGTGAAACACCAAGATGCTGAAAATTAGGAAGAATCTTTATTTTACTATAAGAATTGAAGTCATTGAACCGGTTAATTCTGGCTGTTCTCGTAAAATATTTGAATAAATGAATTTTTATTTCATTTTTTCCCCTATTCATTCCTTTTTTGTATTTCTGTCGATTTTCAGAAGCCAAAAAGCAACGATTGCCCATTATTTCTCTATTCCGCGAAAAAAATGCAAATCTGATTCTGTAGAAAAAAATAGGAAAAAAAAACAATTTACCCAATCGAATGAGCATTTGTTTGGATGAATAAATGCACAACTCTTTATCTTTTTTCATCGAACGGTATGTAGACAAAGGAAAACACCATTTGCAGTAAATTACTGAGAGATTATTTTAGTAAACACAGGTTTGAATTATATTTTTCGAATGATCGACGAATTATTATTATTTTTATTTTTAATCGACGTATCCGTTGGATTTGCATAACGAAATTGTTCCTCGATATAAATTAAAAAAGATTTTATCAACTGGAATAAAATTATTGATTTATCGAAGTATTCGTGTGTAATGGAGAACATGAAGAGGAGTCAATAAAAAAAAAAAGAAGTTTTTCACGGTCTCAGGAACTGCTTCACCACTGGGGAATAATATCCGAGTAAGTTTTGCTCACGTTGTTTTTCTATCGAACGTTTCTGTGCCTGGCACCCATGCTTCAATTTTATGTTCTCTATTCCGCGTGCTCAACGCTCTTTTCTTCAGTACATTGTAGTGATACACGCAACTTAAAAAAAAAAAGTTCTATACAATAGTCAAGCCACGATTCAGAGAATCACACGAAAAGTATTACAAGGGGTGCCACAGTCTCGTCAAGGTTTTCACGCCACATATATGTCACGATTACGATGTCGAGCTTTTTCGTATTTTCCTCCATATTTTACTCAATATTTTCATATTTACTTCATATTTTTTCTGTCTCTGCTTTTTATTAGCTTTCTTTCCGATATTAATGCTCCCTTTTTGATTTAAATTATCACGTTTATGAGACGTTGAATGAAAAATACTGCAGCTTATTACTTTTCATATTTTCCATAAACGATGTAGTAGCAAAAGGTTTAATTAAATGAAATTCAATACCGTGGTTGTATATTATTACGGTGATAATTATCGAGATATTTTTCACCGTGTTTTTAATTTTCCTAATTTAATTATTTTTTCTCATGTGCCTTCATTCTCGTGAGCTTCCAGTGTTCGTCTCGATGAAAAATACGTTCCATAAAATAAATAAAAATATTCATAAATTGTGATCCCTGTTCGTATTGGTATCGTTCATCCATAAGAAATTGACCTCGCGCGACATGTTTATAATGCTGGCTGTTGAATAAATAATAATTGGCATACACGTGCAGTGTTTGCTCCAGATTTACGAGTCAGTGTCCATACAAAAGCAAACATATGCCAATGGTTTTACGACGCGTGGTGAAAAAGAGAAATTATCGTGAGTAGAATGTTCCAATAAAGTTATTTTTTGAAAGACGTACGTCACGTTAAATATCGTACTTTGCGAGCAATAGTACTCAAGTCACAATGCTTTACGAGCAAACGTTGGAGGAATATTCTTCTTTTCATATCTATAAAGAATATATATGTGTGTTTGTGTGTCGACAAGAAAAAAGGCCAAAGTACACGTGAAATGTGAATAAGGGGGTTGACTAAGTGGGCTTTGGGGGTGCGCCTTTGTGTCTAGGGGTCTCGAGTGCCAAGTATTCGCAAACTCTCTAAAAGTCGAACAAACGATGAAAGATTAAGAATGAAAAAATATGCCAGTGCGTATGTATAGAACGCATTTCTCCACCGAAATCGATGCCAAGAATAAAATATTTACTTTGTTTTATTAATTCATTGTATTCACGCGACAAATATTATTGAACAACGTGTGTGCGATTTCGAGGCGTTCTATGCATGAAAATTTTAAATATTGCAACGATGTAATCGTCGAGATTATGTTTTTTGCATGCAATTGAAATTTACATTGTGAGAATGCGACGACGTAAATTCGTGTCCTGGAATTTTTCAGTTTCTTTTTTTTGCACATTGTTCAAATGTCTTCAAATGTCAAACGTCAGTGTGTCCTTAACACAGAGCTAAAAAAAGATTTGACATCGTTTTGTAGCATGAATCTGTCGAAAATTTTAGCAATGCCAAAAAAAAGGAATTTCACTGCATTCGAATGGTGTGAACTTTAACCTCGTTTGTTTAAAGGTCAAGAGTTTCAATTGCTTCTTTTCGAGATTTATAATCGCACAATTCTTTTTGTTTGTTTTTGACACTACTGTTCAACCCTGGATCAGAGAATCTTTTAACGTGTAATTTATATGTTCCACAATGCTCCATTTAAACTCTCTCTTGAGGACTATTAAATAAATTTTATCCCTGTTACAAAAATTCTCAAGCTAGATAAAATATCTTTCTTGAAATATTTCTCGAGAATTATATTCGTGAAAGGTTTGAAGTTCGAATGGGGGTTTCTTAACATACCGTAGAAATTTAACGATCCGATTCGAAACCACAAGGATTTATAAACCTCCTCCAGAGGTCTCAGGAAATTCACTGGAAGTGAGGGAAATACGCGAAATCTAACGATCCGTCGACTAACTTTGATAATTAAGGGCTTGATCAAGGAGGCGAGAGATTTGATGGGTTTCTCACTGGATTGTTTGGATAAGTGGAAGCGAAACCGATGAAATTCGATCCATGCGATTATTCTCGTGAAATGTCAATCGCAGAAAAGAAGAAGGAGATTTTTTTTCAATTTGAATATCGAATTTCATTGATTTATGATAATTTAATTCTGCAGTGACGTTTATCGACTGTTTCAAGACACATACGAAAATTTGATTGAAAATTTATAAAATTTCTGACGACGGCTTAAGTTATGGATGTTCTAAATGCTTTCGAGAAAAAAAGAAACCAGACACTTTCTCAATCTGTATCAGTGTTGCGAGCTATTGTACCAGAATCGGACAGGAAAATTGTTCTTTCATAAAACGGTGGCATGCTGAATTCTTATTATCGATTTTTCGTGTACTTTTTCGTTTCTCCAGGTCATGAAACGAAACATCATAATTATTTCGAATCAACTATGAAATCATTGCCACAGGAACAGTGCAACGAAGATGTGTACAAAATTTCGACTCAATCGGTTAACTGGGAATTGAGATATTCATCAAAATATGTACGAAAAAATATTGATACACCTTCAAATATATTCTATCTCGAAAAAACGTTATCCAAAAACAGAATTGTAACCAACAATTCGGTCTTGGTTATTATGTTTTCTAAGTACAAGTCCCTTTTATTTGTTCATTACTTCATATTCTTAATAATAAATAAACAAACGTGTTGTCCTTAAATCTGAATCCTGCATTTGCCCTGAATTCACATTTGATCAATCTTGATTGCGTTGCTTAATTATATTATATTCGAAATAGTGCGGTGCAAGCAATGCTTCGAATATATATGATACATATATGTATATATAATGAACTTCTAGAAATTACTGGAGAGCTTATGCGGTCATGGAATTCACCGTCGTATGCACATGGGGAATTCCACGCGAAATTTGCATTTTTTTCATTGTTCATTTCGTCCAATGTTTTTTCTCGGTTAGTGCGTTAGGTTTTCCGGACCGTGCGAGTAAATAATTCTTTCAATTTTTTTTTCTTATTAAAATGTGGTATTTTTTGTTCGATCAGGCGCGGGTCGAAATCCTTGTTTCAAGGTGTACTTTCGTTCTGGAACATTTTGACTAATATTCAAATATTATTCCAACCAGACGCAAATTCCCAAAATCCAATTAAATGAAGAATGTAAAGATAGGAAAACGGAAATATCACATGAAACGCCCCATACACAGGTATATTTTTATGTACACAAGAGAAAATACGAAGCTGTATGTGAATATGTTAACTAACGCATTAGAGATATGAGAATATTGTGTGAACATAGTGTATTCACCCACTCAACGTCAGTCTAACATGTTTGCGTAATCTCCATATAAACTCAATCCTATAATCCTCGGTAACGCCTATACGGCACCTGACATCCTCTTAGTATGATGAAATACGAGTAAATTGAGAGAGATGCCACTGCGTTAACTATTCCATCATTATCACGCGATATTACGAATTTTTATTAGTATTTCCATTCTCGAGAACGAACCTCATTGTCATCAACTTCAAGATCATTTTTGAAAAAACGTTGGGACGTTAACAGCAGGCTCGAATCACACATTTTGTATTGCTGAAAAAAAAAAAATTTGCTACTAACCAGCAATAGAGATTAAATTTATTCTGTTCTTTCAAGAAATTTAGTAAAGATTGGTGGAATAATTATGGTTTTTTGTTCCCTCGTACCAATGTCCCAAATGTTTGTATCCGGAAGATGATCGATTGGGCCGACTATTCAGTGACCTTATTCCCTGAAAATACCAAATTTTTGCGTTGTATCGAGGAAAACGATCCATCAACGAGGCTTCGGGGAGAGCTTTATCGTTTGCTCGCACAAAATATACGTGCGATGTATAGAAATACACGTATAAATCAATGCTACTTGTGTGTGAGTTTGATTAATACAGGTGCATGCATACAAGGTATTAGTTGCGTGTACGAAGGCAAATGGTCTACGAGAGATTAGGTCTCTGCTTTTTTCAAGCCTCTCTTTTTCCTTACTCCCTTCGTTTTTTCTTCGTGCTCTCTCTCTCTCTCCCTCTCCCTCTCCGTTTCTTTGTTCGTCGCACTGCAGAAACGACTCTGTGCGGAGGGTTCACGAACTATAAGCTCTTTTCGTTCACATATACAGACGCATCTCGCGTGCACTTTCAACGCTCCTGCATTTTTTATCATTAACCGTTATTACGCCTTTCTGGCGTGTGCATTTAACAGGAGCCAACAGCTGATTCATATTGCAATGAAGAAAATGAAGGACCAAAAGAAGTGCAATTTTCCTTCTTTTCTCTTTCGCCCTCCCTCCGTTCGGTCTTTGAATTCTTTACGTTTCCCTTTCATTGCATTTTCCTTTTTTTCTTCCCTCTTTCTCCCCCCTTTGCTCTAGGCTGAACGACGTAAAATATTCGATGCATGTCCCACCACAGCGATTGAGCCACCGACCCAAGGGAAATTGAGCTTTAATAACACGCGCGTCGCAACCGTCCAACACGGACATTTTTTTTTTTTTTTTTTTTTCTTTTCACCGACAAAAAAACTTTTATGTGGAACACATACGGTCTCTTTCCAACTCCGTTTAATCTCGTAAGTTTCAGGCTTCAGGCCTCTATCCTTTGTTTATATTCCAACAAATAGGAAGGCTGGATTTTCCACACAGACTTCGCTTTAATTCCGGTTTCCAGAGTCACTTGCTCATGAATACATAGTTAATACAAAAAAAAAAAACACATAAAGTACTGAAAATGTACTATTATCCAACAATGGGAAAAAAATGGAATGAGATGATTTTTATCATTAAACAAATATACCTGCATCGTGTTAATATTTGATTCTTTAGAGGGAAGGAGATTGAATACGACACAAAAAACCACGTGTCGTTTATCACCGAATTCCAAAAATAAATAAAAATGGGAAGGGGAAAAGAAGTTGAAAAAAGCTCTTATCCACGATTTTCTCTTTACAGCATACAAAAAAGAGTGAAAACAAAGCTCATCGCTAGAAGTGAGCATTGTCCTATATATATATATGTATATATAACTAAAAGACCGATATATACACAGCCCCTGCCGTTAACGAGCCTATTCAGTGAACGCCAAGTGGGCGAAGAATAAAAGCTAAAGTACCTAGCAAAAGAGAGAGCTCCGCATAAATGTATAGCAATTTCGAATTTCACTATACAAAGAAAATCTGAGTCGATCGTTTCGTCGTCGTTTAATTACTCATCACGAAGTTGCAATATTTCGTTCAACAACTTTACCTCATTTATAGATTCTAAATCGTTACGTAAAAACATTAATACTTAACGAATTATGCTGAGATTTATGTTGTTTCGAATTTTACAAAAATTTCAAAAAAATATATTATCGAAAATGATCGTTTTTCCATTATTTAGAGAATTAAAAGATTTTGGAGAAAATAGTATTTTCTACAAAAAATACATAACATCC
Organism: Campoletis sonorensis; assembly: GCA_013761285.1. NCBI lineage: Eukaryota > Metazoa > Arthropoda > Insecta > Hymenoptera > Ichneumonidae > Campoletis > Campoletis sonorensis. Next base: position 1,579,604 of record JACEOJ010000144.1, read on the forward strand.
AGCACAAAATATACATTTTTGATTATTCTGAGAAAACAAAAATCCAATTTTTTTCGATTCGAATGCAATGTTCGATTTTGAGGATTACAGGAATCGTTTCATTGCACACAACAACTCAAACTCGTCGCAATTCCAGTTTATCGTAGGTCAATTTTAACGAGTATTCAAAACCTGGATTCGTGTCGACGGAATATCGATTTTGGGCTGATTCCATAAACCCTGATGATCAGAATATGTTTTGTTCGAAAAAAAGGGATCTCTCGATTAGCAATTCAAATTTCTTTGAGTCCCAGTTCACTTTTCAATCTGAGTTTAACAGAAATTTGATTCTCAATCATCGTTAAGCAAACCAAAAACTATTCTACCGTTTCGTGTTGAGTTTTCCATGGTTTGACGGCAGGATAGAATATTTTTTTAAACGAAATTTCATCCAACACTATAAAAAAGTCTGTTGAGCAAAATTTCTAGGATGTTCCAGCAAATTTTTTTCCTCGTTAGGGTGCAACGTTTGACTGGAAATGTCATTGGAGCAAAAAAAAAAAAAAAAATCAACAGAATAGTTTTTTTTTGTTGATTTCATAGTTCATTGAACGTTGAACGTTATTTTCTTTGAGAGTTGAACTCTTGAAGGTTTCCATCAATATTCCAAAGGGTGAATAAAAGCCAAAGGACAAAAAACCCTTTTTGCTTGTAAGAGCTATGTTTACTTTGAGACGATGAAGTCAGGATGACACGACTGACGTGTCTACGAATACATATTTTTTATAAAAGTGTGAACGTTCGAATATGTGTGTATGTGTTACGTTGTGGCTGGTTGCTGACATAAAGCGTGGGACGTTTCGCAGCAGGTGAGAGCATTGGCAGGGTGCCATGCTGAGCGTCAAGAGGTGGACTGACCCACTTTCGAGGCCGAGGTTAAACATGCACAGACCGAACTCTAAAAGGTGCGAGAAAGATAGACGCTCCATTGCTTGATGTTATTAAAATTTCGTTAAAAACCGTAGTGACGAAGGGACAGCACGAAATTTTATTCATTCCGAATCTAAATCTGAAAATTAGCGAAAGAAACATAACCTTTTTTTTTAACAAAAAATGTATTAGTTCCGCATTGTCCTCTGATGCTAAACAGAAATATTACGCACCACAAATTCATATAGAAACAATTTGAACTTGATGAAAGTTTGATACAGTGTTAAAAATATTTCCCACTGTTAATTCGAGCCGAAAATGTACGTTTTCGACATGAAATTCGTGGAGAATCGAGAGAGAAACTGGTTTAGCCTCCCCGTTAAACCCTCCGGAGTGTAGATTGATCCGTCGACGCGACAACGAGGCGAGAGTTAAAGCGCCATTCGGGTTCATACTACCGGGTGTTCATAAAGTTATTTCTCCACTTTTTAACCCAATGATTTAAAAACGATGCAATAGAATTTCATTCTAATAGATCAATGGATTATTTTCTGTAGCCAAGTTTCTTTTTAAAACCAAGAAAAAATGAGAACTCGGATGAACGGATCAATGAATTTGTATGGAAATAAATGATTTCACGAATTAATGAATAGTTTTCATAGGAATTGATCCTTTACAAATTTGAGGATATTCCCAGGGAGTTCTACAAGGATTGTTAAATTTTCAAATAGTCAAGTCATTTTTTTAACACACCCTGTACTCGTTTGTGAGTTGTTTAAGGGCGTATAATGGAACTATGGAACATATAAGAAAAGTTCATGTTCAATTCAGACCCTCGACTCTATTAAACGTAATACGAAGCTACTTTATTCGCATGATGGCTCACATACAAATAGGATAGCTTGTGTCGTGTAATTCTGGCTATTGTTATAGCAGATTACATTCAATCTGCGTGCAAACCGTCCAGGTGGATATTCCACCAACATGGGATGCACAATAGATAATTACTGTACAGTCTCTGGCTATAAGGAAATAGTCGATAAAAATGAATATTTTATGGTTAAATTGCTAATTAATTAACCGTTTAATTTGTTGGCACTCGATCTGCATGGCTGCTCGATCTGCATATTAATTCGTCGTTTAACTAAATTTATCATTTTCGCAATATTATGTTTTTTTTCGTCAATTTTATTTCATTAATCGGTTCGACATGAAAATTGATCGATGTTTGCTTCTAAGAAACAATAATTCATGAGAATATCGGTACAACAGTTGAACTGTAAAAGAAGTGGAAACTTTGATAGAAAAATGAAAAATTCAATTTTTCCACCCTTCGAATATTTTCTATCAGTTTTTATGTCTCAATGACGTACACAGAAATCGTGATGATTGATTTTTCGAAATTCACAATTGAAGAATCACATGTGGAGAGTCAATGTCGCGTGAAGGAGTAGATCATTTTACCCCATTGAGTTTTCAGTTCGCAATTTTTCGAGTTCCGGTGTGCTGCGCAATATTTATAGCAAAACGACGCAGCACGAGGATAATAAATATAGGTCATTCTTCGTCGCAACAACCATAGCACGCGAATCAAGCATTATCAGATGTTTTTATGAATAAACGCAGTTGTCAAAATGAATGTGAAATAAAAAAAAGGATTTTATTTATTTTGAGGGTTATGCCAGTTCATAGAAAATAAATCAGCATATTTTGGGATTTATTTTTTCGTAAAATCATAAAATGAATAAAAATTCTGTGCACAATTTGTAATCTGAAAACGCGAGACCCAGAATTTTATCTTTTTCGAACCCATAAATTTGTTCGATACTGTTTTTTTTTTATAGAAAAATCTGGCGTAAATCGTCCAGTCAATAAATTATAGCAACAAAAAAAAGTAATGCGAAATAATCCAAAATGGGCCTAATTCTTTCATTTTACTCTCGTCATCCTGGTTTCGATTTTCTGCTCCAATTTTCCGAAACACTTTTGAAAAACGAAGTTCTTCATTTGGGCATTCAAGTTTGATCACCAGAATTTTGTTTTTGTGGAACAATTGTGTTCAAGTTTGACAATGAGACAACGAAAAAGTTTTATTTCCATTAAATTACATGTATATCGTATTGTGTAAAACAATATGCGTACGGAAGAAATTTCTGTTGGTTTCTATGTGACAAGTCGAGCGTGTAATTGCTGTTAACCGGTGCGGTCTAGAACTTGCAGATAGGGTGAGAGTGAGAGAGAGAGAGAGAGAGAAAAAGAGGAAGTGAGGATGATGTACGAGGAAATGCGTATTCGCATGGCTAGTTTTGTGGCAAGAACGATAATGGAATCTGCTGGTAAAATGGATCGGTGTGAATCTCTGCAAGGCCATCCCATGAATACACAATATTTATATATACTTTTTTTCACTGGCAATATTTATATATATTTGTGTACAGAAGACTGCTCGAAGAGCTCGAAAAGTTTCCCATGGAGCTTTCACTCAAAGCTCTTGAATTATTTAGAGGTTTGACAAGAGTTCAGTGTTTATGTAGTGAAGGAAAGCGAGACGAGTGGAGGTCTGACTATTGCATTCTTATTCTACTGGCGTCTTTGCCTTGTCACGAGCTGTAGTTAGGTAATTAATACGATTTTTAAATAACGCTTGTGGAATAGTTTCATTTTTTTCATATTTATTCATACCCATCGGTATATTATTTAATAGGGCCAAAATTTAAGTGACAAATAAATTGACACGAAATTGAAATTCGTCATTGAATTCAGATCTTGCAACAAAGTATTTGTCTTTCAATAATATAAATCGATACTTGTCTTTTATAAGTGATGATTTTAATTATTTAGGGTTATTTTTACGTCTATTTTATTCTACGACACGATAGAAACATTTGAAGTCGTTGAGTGCTTGAAAAGCCACCGTGAATCTATTATCAACCGAAATTTTTTATTCCGGCCAAAGGAGCAGCTTAAGCAAATGTCTTTTTTTCGCTTTTTATTGAAACTTTCTTTTGCACACTGAGACCCCATGAGCATCGAATTTCCAATGACGAAGTTATCGCGAGATCGATCACAAGAGTAACTTTTTTCTTTTCCTCGTCGTTTCGTGGGTTCTTGTTTTCTTATCTCACTACTTTTCTCTATTTTTCACGCTCCACTTTTTTCTCTCTCACTTTTTCCACCTCGCCAAGTAAATTGTGTAGGCAAAGAGAGTAAAGTCACGAATAACTTTATCGAGTATCGGGCAAGTTTTTGGAGCTTTCAGAGGAAAATACATCGTCGTTTTTTTGGGGGGACGATGTTTTTAGGATCTTTGAATTCGCTGGGATAGCTCCTTCCGTCTCGTTACGCCAAAAAAAGGAATGAAAACCGCGAAAAGTTTGTCTGTCCATTGATAAATCATGTTTTTTGCAGCAGCAGCAGCAGCTGATGCTGTTGTAATTCCATCCAAAACACCAAAATCACCTTTTTTGTATTCAACTCGAATTTCTGGCCAAAAAATCCGGAGAAAACCCTTTTTTTAAGTTGTTTTAGAAAAATCTTGTATCAGTCTATGAACGAATTGAATTTTTTGAAAAACGAATTAGACAAGTGAAAAGTTTAAAGAATGAATAAAACAACGTTTCAAATGTTGCTCCTCCATTTTCGATACGAAATCATAAATAAGACAAATGATTAAAAAAGATAGTGAGAACGGAATCAGAAGAACAGAAATGTTAAATTTCCGGTGCAGGAAATTTGAAGGATTAATGAAATTTTCATCGACGGATTTTCTCCCCCTATACATTGCGAGCGGTCCGTGAATTAATTTAATTTTTAGAAAAATTGGAAACGGGTAGCTGTCAGTCTGAAAAGAAAAATGATTCTTTGAAAAGATTTGTTTTCAATCATCGAGAAATAAGAAATGCCATTAATCTTGACTTTGTTGATTATTCTCATTTATCTTTCACAGATTTGTCAGAACGAGGGGTGAAAAAATTCGGCGACGATTGCCGTGAGGATCGTGAATGCGGCTTCGCGGGTTCTTATTGCGAACCCAATAGAAAAAAATGCTTTTGCAGGGAGGAATTTCAGGCGACGAATCACATCGACAAGTGCGGGCATCGTGAGTAAATTCAATATTTTATCCTTCACATTTTTGTGTTTATTTTTCATTAAGTAAAAAATTTTATTTAATAAAAAAAAAAATAACTTATTTGAAATAAATAAAAATTCTGTGATTACTTGAAGTTTCTGATTCGACCAATTGACAAAATCTCTCGATTCCTAAGCCTCGCTACCTCGTTGAAGCTTATCGATGTTTCTCTCTTAATGAACGGCCGATCCGCTCGACTGGATGTGACCCAGCGATATTTCTCCAGTTTTTCTCTATTTTTTCGCTTTTTTTTTTTTTTTTTTTTTCTTGACGACCAGCCATCTCCGTTAATTGTGAAAACGTCGATATCCCGCAGAGTGGAACGGAAAAAAATCATAAAATGAGAGAACGAGCTTGCTCATTCGCTACTATGGAAGAGTTTCTATCGATCGAACGTTTGAAAACAATGACAGGCAGTAAATATTTCCGGTTCATTGAGATTGTTAAGTTTTCAGATATTATATCAAATTTTCAGCCCTTAAATTCAATATTTACTCAAAAATACTGAAACTTCAAAAGAGTCGATTAACGAATGAGAGAAATGTCAAGATTATTGACAAAATGCATGTTATTTCAAACAAGTTCTCTCATCGCCACGTTCATATAAACGAGAATACAAACTATTTATAAAAAAAAAAAACGAAAAGAAAGGAAACCACCAAAATGGTTTTGCCGTTGCAACCCATTTCGTTTTATTGCAGCTGTGAACGTGAACGAGTCATGTTTGTTCAACGAGCAGTGCGAGCTGAAAGTGTCGCAGACGGAATGTCGAGATGGTCGTTGCATCTGCATCTTCGAGAAAATACCGGTGATGCAACCGGGCGGTTTATTGGAGTGTGTCGGTGAGACGAGAAATTACGAGTTGTATCAAGTTTTTTTTATTTTTTTTTAGTACATTTTATACGGACTTGTGGTTACGTGTGTAAAACGTCCATAAAGGGAATAGGGAACATTGTGTTCGAGAAATATGAAATAATAGGGTGTTACAAATTGAAGGAATTAACTTGTAATTAAAGTTTAAGTCGTCATTAACTGTTAATCAAGTTAATTTAAAGTTTCGAAGGTTTCCGTAGCCGGTTGAATCTTTTTCCATAATAAAGTCAAAGAATTTGGTACTTTCACGTCTCAAATTTAGAGCAGACGGTTGATAAGAGTGTAGATTTAAAAAATTGTACACCATTAAAAAGATTTCAATCTAATTACATTCAACATTTTCGGTTGGAATATTTTCTTCAATAAAAACGTTTACTTTAGTTTAATTTTGTCTTCAACGTGTTACGAAGTATATTTTGTGTCAGTTTAAAAGACTAAGTGTCAAAAAAAAGAAATCAAATTGATTGAGAGGATCATAAGCGGATTTATTCGAAGATAAATGACCCCCTGAATATAACCTCTGGATATAATGCAAATAGGATTGATCGATATTCAATTATCCTGGCGACTGGAGATTTGATCGATTTTCCCAGACCGATAGAACCATTTATTTCCTACATATATATAAATATATTGAGGTAGTGTTCAAGCTCCATTAGACACGATAAAACGATATGTCGTTGTAAATTCACAGCCGAGATAAAAGAGCCGGAAAATCTACAGTACGTCGACCCAGCAATGATTGGAGTCCTCGTGGGTATGGCTCTAATGTTCGTAATCATATGCGTCGTCCTGAGGCTTTTCAGCAAGTAAGTCTTTCGATCACTTACTCACCTTTTCACAAATTTACAAAAACATCATTCTTTTATATTTATCAGCCCTTCGCGCAATGTTTCTTTCATTTTTTTCGAACGAAATTATTGTAAAATGTTTACTCTCGATTATACTAGCAAATTATCGAAATTAAAATAAACCCTAAATCCGTGTAATTTATTTTTCTCCGAACGTCGACCTCACAAACTTCTCTTCAGGACGAAACATTTAAGATATTCGATAAAGAGGTCCAATCGTACATCATTTTTTTGGGTTTTTGATAACCAAGATATTATCCAAACAAATAATCTTGACATGAGAAAGATTTATTTGTTGAATATTTAATGTTAAAATCGCTATAAATCGAAAAAAAAGTTCCCCAAGACTATAAACCAGAGATTTTTTTACCAAAAAAATCAGTAGGGTCGTGTTTTCTCCTATTGAAGGGTTCTAAGCTTAACATCATTGAAACACCACGGAAAATTATCATTCTGTATCCATCAAAAGAGCAACAAAACGGATTTTGTTACATTTCTAGGATGAAAACCTCGATATTACTAACTATATTTTTAGCATTAACGTTGCAATCATGAATTGTCTTCGTCAAATGCTGCTGCATAATCGTTGAATTGATTTATCTGGCCTGGACATCTTTGGGAATCAAGGACGAGCACCGTTCGAGTTAAATAAAAAAAAACCTTAAATCTGTTGTGGGTGTTAAAAACGACGTGGAACACCCAAAGATTTTACAAATCATTGCTATTACCGAAAAATCGTAGAGAAAAAAGCTTTCAACAGAGTTTTGTTTTATCAATGCGAACGCTTTCCTGATGTTATTGATCCGGTTACGAACCTTGACTAATAATAAAAAAAATAAAAAAATAAATGGTTTCAGAGCACGCTGGCGTGAAAATCGTACGATCTTTAATACGCCAAACGCCCGGCTGATGAACGTATCACTATTGAGGGACAACAAACTCCTGCACGCCCAAGAGCGAAGAGGTTCACGCGCTAGCGTACGAGGACCATCGAGACAACCATCAATGGCCTCGCTACGCGCGCATTCGCCCAACGCCTCGCAAGGTGCGAAAAACACTCAGCGAGTGAGCCGTACGGGTTTTTATCCATTCAATTTACTAAGCAAGCAACTTTAAATGACAGTAACCCTGGTTTCTCTTTTCAATATCAAAGATAAAGAACGAAAAAAACGAACACATTCAAAAAATTAAAGAAATTTTTTAAAAAGACTAGAGCAAGAGACTTCTGTCGATAAGTAGGTAATGTCTTTCCTATCGACTATTTCGTTTCCTGTTCCTACTCGCTCATGCATCATCACACACTTTTACATTTTTTTTTTCATCCTCAGCAGCTTGTTTATTCGAATTTTCAAAATGGCCCTAAATCCTAAAACCAAATTCAACATTAATTGTCGAACGTCAAAATGTAGACAAATTGAGCATGAATCTAGATAATTGAGAGAGAAATTTAGAATCCTAGAAATACAAGATCCCTGGAAAAGTTGAAGTTTAAAAAAAAAAAGAAAGAAAAAAACGTAAAAAAAGTAAAATTTTGAAGAGAAAAGTTTGTCTTCGTCGTTATTTCCCATGCATTGCTGTCTATATATTGGAAAATTTATGACGAACCAATCCAGGATGTCAACGTGAAATGGAACTTAACTCGTAAATTTTTTTATTTCGTCTTCAATGTAAAATATTCGTTGCTCTTGACATATGCAGTTTCGTTACTTTTTTCACATTTCTCCGTGTCCGAGGATCTTGTGAGAAAAAAGAAAAAAATGTATTTGACGTTCGACTGTTCGAGCGAGAGCGAGGAGGCACGAAAAATCGCATAAACAAGATGGTGAACGTCATTCCTTTGTCATTGTTCTATATGTGCGTGCTTTAGTTGTTCATAAAATCGTTTGCCCATCCATGAGCCGAGTTATCGAGATCGAGCTTCGTTGAAAAACGCTTGTATCAATTCTCGCATGTAAAACTTACTTTTGTGAGCGAATCGTACTATTTTTTTCAAATGTTTGACATCAGAGCGTGCTTTTTGGAGCCGTTTGCTAAATTTATTTCAAAGAGAAACAATATTTTCAAGCAATTTCATGGAAATTGAAAGCTATTTCATGATGTTTTTCATTTTTCTTTTCAATTTTAAATATATTTATTGTTGAATAAATTCTTTTAAGTCGTAAAAATACTATGACAGAAAAAATTAAATGCGGAAACTGCATTAAAGATTTTATTGTCTTCGGACAATTATTAAATATCACGAGTCGTAAAGAATTTTGTGATGATAATACACAAAGGTCAAGAGATAAAACTGCGAACAATATTTACAAAGGGAATTTCATTTATAACTTTTCCGGCACATTTCTATCTTAATTATGACGAAAACTAGAATATCTCAAGCGTCTTTTTCGTCTAATTAGATAGAGCCTCGGGTCAACCGTCATTCATTCGTTGACCCTGTTGTTTAGCCACTGAAAACTCTTCTGTATGTGAAAACAAAGATGTATAAAGAAATATACACCGCGTAACAATAGAGCCAACCATCAACTTTGTAATTAAGAGTCTGCTGATTGTACAGTCATGACCAAAGACAAATTCAACAGTAAAAACATTTGAAACGTTACCAGTCAAGATTGCAAATTGTATGGATAAAAATTTATTGTAAAAATATGATAATCAACAGATATTGACGTTGCAACGAGTTATTTTTCTTCTCATTTTTTTTTAAGAGATCGATAGTCGAACATAAACCAATAAAAAATAATGAGAAATTACACAAAATAAAAAAAAATATATATCTATGAAGAATTTCTAGTTAAATATTTTAAATAAAAAATTGCATGTGCTTGATAAAAAAAGATTTTCGAAAAAACTATTAAATTTTCTATAACAAGCTAATCTGATATTGTTTTGGAAACGACTGTACAAAAAGAGGATTTTTATCTCGATGAAAGCTCGACACATTTTCGATTACAAGAGCTCGAGTTGTTGGCGCGGTTGCAATATCGCTGGGCATTGAATTTATTTTTTCAATCTCATATCATCATCACTTTCTTACATCGTAGAAACATCTAGACACTCTTACATTGACACCGTGACGGTTATTCTCGAAACTTCTCAATTGTACAGTCAGTAGACGTGGGAGGGTTGGTGCTGGTTACTTTTTTTTTTGTGCATCTCTAGTACACTCAAGGAACAAAAGAGCCCTGGGGAACAATATATATATATTTTTTCCGTGTTACGTGACAACGTCGAAGAAACAATTTTTCTTCTATTTTTAGTGTTATTTATTTTTGTACTTCAGAGCTCTTTACTCTTCGAAGTGTATGACATTCGATGACTTCTCGAAACAACCACTCTCTCTCTCTCTCTCTCTCTCTCTCTCTCTCTCTCTCTCTATCTCTCTCTCTCTCTTCTTTCACTGAAATTGAATTACATATGTACATATCTATATACATATGTAAAAATGTAAATTTATATATCTCTATCTCTATTAGTGAATGAATTACGTGATAATAGTTGCTTGCTGAAGTAAAACATGTGCCTGCCATACTTTTAACCAAAGTATTGCCTTGGTCCGTTTTGATAGAAACTGTGTACTATACATTCTATTTATTAATTTACTAATTTACTATAAAAAGACACAGAGAAAATTCAAGTAAAAATATTTATCGGAAGAATATTTATTTTCAAGCTGTTTAAATCGATTTATATGGATGGCAGATTAATTATTTGTTTAATTATGAATTAATTATGAAATAATACTTTTTATTGAAAAATTATCATAAACTTGACACATTTTAATATTCAAACGCAAGCCTCCGCCAGCAAACGGAGCTTTTGAAGGCACAGTCGAGATTTCTACACGTCATACCGAATCAAATATAGAAAATTAGTACTCGATCTTGTTCTACAAAAAAATACAAAAAAATTGATGACATTTTTTCGTCGATATAGTGAAAAAAAAAAACTCCAGCTCGGAACACATGACAAATCTAGACTAAACCCAAAATTCCAATTGTACCGAAAGAAGGTTTAAAAAACACGATTGCTGGCGAAAGGATAATAAATGAATAAAGTATACAACGAAATCAATGAATTCATTTCATTTAATTTGATAAACAATTGGAATGCATTTTCGACTGTACTCCGTTCTAAAATAATAGTGACTCGTTTCTCTGTTGAGACTGATAGTTTTTATTTTGTTTATAACAAAATTGCAGAAATTACGTTTGATAAATATTGATGTGATAATTATAGTGACTACTGAAATTTCTCTGTGTGAATGAACTCTCCTAACTATAGCTATGCTACTTCAACTGATCTGATACTTCACTCGTTTGTACAGTTTAATATAACTATTTATGAATAAAATAGTTAGATTATTGAATAATCAAGATATTTCGATCTCGTAATTAGACAAGATTTATTAGACAAAGTCATTTTAATGTTAAAATCAATAATAATCAAGCACGAAAGCGTCTGGTCGATCTGGGACGGTGGAAAATAATGATTTGAAGGAACGACTTACAATGTAACTGTTGATATTTGTTAATGTGAATCTATTTTTCGTAAAACAATAATTGAACTCGATGTCATTTCCATGGTCATAGCTTTTGGCCATTTTGTTCTTCGATATTTTGAATCGGAAGGCCCCACCCCTACTCAAGTAGTTCAGTCAATAATTGGTCAGGCAAAAAGAAATTTACGGAATAATCTTGTGTTTCGATCCAAATTCATTTTGGTGATTCACTTTTTTCAATTTTTCCGGCCAATACCGAACAGTGCATCAAAAAAAAATTGCTTTTTTCATTATAATATCGTTTAATTTCTCGCGGTAATATTGAACTTTCGTTTCATTTGTCAAATGGTTCGACAACACAAACACCGAATCGATTAACCAAACGCTTTCGTGTCCTACCACTCAAAAAATGGATTCGTTAAATTTCATTTGAAAAAAAAAAAAAAATCATTTTTGTATGACCGAGAAAAGATACAGAATAAAATAAATAAAGAAACAAATAAATAACAGAATTCAACATCGAACTGGTCGGTTGCAATGTTTTTCAAGCTTTGAATGTTCACTCATCAAAACTGAGTTTCACAGAAGAAGTATTCAAACAACCGAAAACATGGAATAAAACACCGTAATATTTACGAGAACGTTATTTAACAAAAACATTTTTGTGTGGTTAGTTTATGTCGTTATTTTGGTTCATGAAGGAAAATAAATATAGTGTTGAAGTTTGTATCGTAATGTTTTCGAGTATCATTGCACTTTCTTACAGAAAAAATTGTCAACATTTTTATGTTAACAAAGTCCATGACTTTAGAAAACGACATAACAAAAAAAAACAGTAATTTATCGCAGAGAAATATCCTTAGATAAAAGAAATTTTGTCTAAAGACATTTTGAAAAAAAAACAAGAAGCAGAAATAAATTCGTGGCTTCCGAACCATGCAAACTTCAATATTGTTGAAAAAAATGTTGAAAGTCATGAAATGGACTAATTGCCAGGTTTCCATCCAGGATCACGTCGAGGAAGTCGTGGAAGTAGTGGAAACGCATCAGCAGCATCAACGAGATCAAATAAATCACCACCGAATCATACGAACAACGCGACAAATAATCAACAGCAAGAAAACGTAACAGTCGAAATCCTCGATGCGAAGGCGTAGAGTTCGTTCTAGAGTTCGTTCTCTCGATCGAGCCCTTCATCCGCAATCGTAGGATACCACATAAAACATTACGACGAAGGTACTAGCCAATCAATGGCAAATAATAAAAAAACTGAAACATCTAAAAATCAAGACTATCGATTTCATAACCAATTCTATATATGCATATACACGAAAGGTCAACAAAATATTAATAATAATAATAATAATAATAATAATAATAATAATAACAGCGATGAATATGATGATAATTGATAATAAATAAAATAATAAAACAACATAAATAAATCAGCTTTATTATCAATTATTACGAGCGATGAGAAACTCATTATTATTGTTACAATGATTATTATTATCAAAACATGAAAATAATAATGATTGATACTGAATTTTTTAATAATTCATAATAAAAAAAATAATAATTATTGACATATTCGAGAAATTCATTATCGATTTATCACAACGCAAATAATCATTGTTACTATTATTATGATTACGACGCACATATATAAAGTTGGCTTTGTTTTGAAACATTTCGAAATCGATCATCGCTAAGAAAAACAAATATATAGAAAATGATGAAAAAGTTAAGAAAAAAAGATATATTACGTCATTAAGATTCTTGCGAAAGGGAATGACGGCGTTTCGTGAGAAAAATGAGAAACTCCCTGTGCCTACTACTGCACCCTTTTTCTTCTCGTTTGTATTTTTTTTTTTTTTTCAATCTTATCCCAACCCCGTATCTCGCTATGGGAAAGTAACACGATAACTTTAAAAACAAAATAAAAAAAAGGTTGAAATAAGCTTCACCTCATGCTGAATCACGACACGAAAAAAAACGAGATTAATGATTTGAAACAAAACAAAAAAACAGGAAACACGAAGTGGAAAAATGATGAGAAAAACATCAGTAAGGTAGTCGAAGTGAAAGGGAAAATAAAGCTCACCTTTTTTTCTTCAAAGCTCATAACTCATTAGAAAATTCTCGAGAAACTCGGACCAAACAAGCTTTCATTAGGGTCCATTGATGGAAATTCATATATACATATATAAATATGAATTTATATGTATGTGTATATGAAAAGATATAAAAATACTCGTTATTATTATCGTTATGGGAGAAAAAGAAAAAAAATCGTAAGCTCTCGTGGATAGTATCTGTACTGTCTCGCAAAATTAGATATTTCTGGACGCTCGAAGAGTTGAACTATCGTCAGGGAGAGAGAGAGAGAGAGAGAGAGAGAAAGAAAAAAAACACTCGAGAAACGACTAAATTCGAAAGTTTGAAATGCCCATAAACGACAAATATTTCATTTGTCAAGAAAAACCAACCAAAACCCTTCAAATATCGATTACTGTACTGGGAAAAAATCTCGTAAATAAAAAGCATGAAAAAAAAGAGAGAAAAACGAACAGCAAATGTTTAGTTAACAGCAGGGTGCCCCGTATGAACGAATGGGACCAGACGAGAATGTTTTTTATTTTGCATTCGGCAAGAGAAACGCCAGTTCAGTTGGAGAGGTAATCGAAGATAAAAAAGAAAATATGAAACATCCAATTTTGAATAACAAACAAAAAATATATAAAAATAGTAACGCGAAAATCGTACTTTCGAATATTGTCCTCACTGAGGACGTAGCACGTTTGCAAGAGAAAAAAAAAAAACAAAAAAATTAATGATGGCGGATTTAAAAAAAAGACTCATCAACTCGGGCGATTCAAGAATATGGCTTACGTAGAGTTAGAAATCGCCGAATTGATGCCCCGGGGGCATATAATTCAACAATATTTCAAAACGGTACTCGAAACAAAAGAAAATCGACGAAATTTGCTAAAATATTACAAAAACATAGAAAAGATTGCAATTAGAAAAGAACAACTTCGAACGAATCGCAATAATCCGAGAAAAATTTGAAAACTGCTCTCGGACAAGAGAAAACGTTAACCGAAAAAAAAAAAAAAAACAAACAAACGGATGAAAAGATCGAAAAAGCGGAAGTTCGCCTTAAATAATAATTCGATAAAACGGAGACATAGATATATAAATAAATAAAAGAATTAGAGCGAGTGACCAAACGCCGAAATGCGATGTAGTGCTCGCTGACTTAAAAATAATGAGAATAATATTAATAATAATAAATGAAAAAAAGCAAATGATATAAACGATACAAACAATGATAAACTTCGCACCAAACTAGCTCAGCTAATCACGCGTGATAAATAGACTCTGTAAGTATTAAAAGAAAAAAAAAATAGCCTCTTTTTAACGATAGAAATAAACTTTTTTTTTCGTACTCGACGAAAAAGAATAAAAAAGAAAATAATAATCACCTAGAGTTGATATATTCGTGATTTTCATTCGTAAATAATATTTATCCAGAGCGATTCGTCGATAATATTATAAATAAATGAATAAATAATAATAATAATAATAATGAAGCATTGAGCAAATAAAAGGCACTCTATGTTAATGCAGCTCTCGGCAGTTCTGTGCCTCTCTGAGAAGAGAAAAAAAGTGGTTAAAATTTAGCGTCTGGAAAGTTTATTGAATGATCGTCGTATGCCCATCCTCGACGAAGCTTTGGCCCTATTTTACATCTAATTGAAATACTAAGAAGAGAAAAAAAAGAAAAAAATAGAGGAAAAAGAAAAAAACGACAACTTATCGAGTAGGTTTAGTGTACGAATAACGCCTAGGCGACTGTGCTATTCTGTGATTATAAGCTACGTAAAAAAATGAAAAAAAAAGTAAAAAAAAAAAAAAAGATAAACAAAGAATAACTACGTAAAACTTGACGGCATAGGGTAAAAAAAGCGATGTAGGCAAAGGTAAACAAAGAAAATACGTTAAATATTGGAAGGAACGTCAAGAGACGGAATAAATATAATTATTCCGAAATAAAAGAGCACGTTAGCACATCATTTTCTGTCCATAAAATAAATACGATGAAATGAATGAAATGCGAAAGGAAGAGTTGGATGAGAAAATAGAAATAACAAATGTCAGGCGGTTAAATCATCGATGGCGTGGCTTGACTCGATCTTGAAAGGAAATTCGGGGAAGATTTCCATTTTGAGATCGAGTTCGATTTTCGCCTCGTTGAGTTAACGGGTTTCGAGAATGACTTATGTACAAACATCTGAAGTGGGAATAAAAAAGAAAAACAAACAAACGATGGTCAAAAGATCGAAATACAGCGCTCGAAAGATGGAAATAAAAAGGGTGTCACACAATCGCGTCCGAGGATATAATAATATACTTACTCGAATTTGGGTAATTAAAAAATCGATTAGGATTTCAATAAAAACGAAGAATAAATCGCTTCTGTAGCGCCCTGTTAACCCGCCATATAATTATTCAATTATTACGTTACGATATACACGAAAGTGCATAAACATTTAGACATAAATATATCAATAGGATTCTTTGGGTTTACCTTTTTATAGCACAAAAGAGACAGTGCGTGAATTTTCGTCCTGATAAGTTGAAAAAAAAAGAAAAGAAAAACGAAAAAAAAAAATATCGTCCTCACTCTCTGTCGAAAGAGACACACACGGACACGAAAACACTTCTTATACACTCTTTTTCTACTATAAAAAAAAAAAACTAATAAAAACAAAAAAAAAGTAAACAAACACATATTTTTCAAAAGATATCTCTGAAGGTTTCTATACATACACTACTGCGCTTGCTGAATATATCTAACGCGAGCTAAAAACTCATAATTACAAAGAGGAAACGTCGCTGAAAAATATGACACGTCAAAAAAGAAAAAAAAAAAAAAACACAGAAAAAAACAAATTCAGAAGCACTAAAGAAGCGTGAAATATTGTTGAATATCATGCGCAAGCTTTTACTACGTGAGTTCTGTATGACGATCGTTTTCCAAACCATGATTAAAAGCGTAAAAACTCGAGACAAAGATCTCTCGAAGCGATAAATCGTCCATGAGAATTCCTGGGTTCATAATTATCGTTTATCCTTCACAATAAATAATTATTATGACCGATTAATGATTTACAAAACGAGAAAGAGAAAAAAACAACAAAAATATTTTCGTCCGAAACAATTAACAATCAGCATCATTTGCCAACGACGTTAAAAACGTGAAAAATGCGAATAAAAATCAACGACGCGGATCGAAGGTGCGAACTGAGTAGACGACGGGTAGTCCAGTCAATGGGGAAGTGCTAGGCCTACCCGCGTGTACAAAGTATAATTAGTGCACCTTTGACGCTAATCGTGAAAAAAAAAAAACGAAAAAAAAAAAAAAAAAATCATCAACGAGAAACGTTGAGTCAACGATTGCCGATTGTTTTATAAATTAATTGCTTGAATATTATTGTCGATTGTCGAACCGCGCAGCAGGCAAGACATTAATCACAAATTCAAACAACAACAAAAAAAACAAAAAAACAACAATACGAATCTCGTGGATACACAATCATATATAATTATAACACTAATGATAATTAATGTTAATGACGTATAATAAATAAATAAAAAAAGATAAAATAACGCCTCTTTCAGATGTAGAGCAAAAAATGATTAGCCTGACGAGAATCTGTGCCAGATATATCGATCCATCATTATAAAAACCCAATAATTTTGGAATAAAGAAAAAAAAAAAAAAACAAACATACGAAGACAAAAATTCAATCTCTATCGGTTGCACGATCGCGTCCGGTTGTCGTTCGCATACGCGCAATCGCTACATAACACGATCATCTCTCGTTTCGTGAGAATAAAAATAATCAAAAGACTAGACGATTTTGATTTGCTAGAAAGACTTTTAAGCGCGATCAAACGAAAAAGAGAAAAGAAAAAGAAAAAAAGAGCGTAATTTAATGAACGAAACATTGAATTAGATAGATCCATCGAGAAATGACGAAAAAAAAGAAATATATAAATATGAAATATCTCTTGTCACACGAACGAATATATTTATTCTCAATCAGTACAACGCGTGTACCTAATCAACAAAGAACCTCTATCGCTTCGTTTTTGCATCACCTCTAAAAACTAGTTCGTAATTAATGAATGAAATATTGATTGAAATAGATTTTAGATGATTTTTAGAATAAAATAATAAGTTTTATTTACATTTGTTTGTTCATCTCGAATTTCGCTTTGAGGCCGTCGTATAAAAACAAGCATTTATCCTACGGGAAAAATTGCCTCTAAGGTAATGAATATATAAGTGAATAATCATGAAATATTTCACCTTTATATGTATTTAGAGATTGAATTCACGTGTAACGGAATGGGTATATAATATATATATATACTTAGTGAGGAAGACGCAGCCATCTTCTTGTTTTTTTCTCCGCATTCTCGATATATTTTATAAAGCGTTGCGTGTGCGGTGGATACGAATAAATACTTGAATCATTTTCGTCTTAATTCTCTATAATTAAAGTGGTACGTCTATATAACTATATGAAGTATATTTAGCGACGGCTTAGTCAACTTTATAGCCTTTATATTCTATACATTTCATATTATAATACCATATATTTAGCTTACGAATTATATGTTATTGTACCAAAACTCTTACTATATTGTACTTGAAATCTTATTGATCTTTGAATTCATTTTAATAAAAATCATATAATACCTCGAGTTCGTCATTTTTTTCACCCAATCAATGTTTTTTTATACGTCCCACAATTCATATATACATACAAATCTGTAGCACGAAGAATTTGACTGTTTATTTTCACTAAACACGGAGAGGATTGACAATGAAAAAAATGTCTGCTGCAGCGATAGATATCCGCAAACAATCATCAATTTTAGGTTATGTTTACTGCAAAATGTCAATATTCATAGAAATTCACGAAAAATTAGTTTTTTTCCATGAGAATTTAAGGTCATGCCCCGTTCTAAGAATATTAGGAGTAAGACTGAACCCCAATTGAGGGGAATATTTTACAGGGAGGAAGCTTATAAATCACATCAATTGTTGTCTGTACAACATTCTCATGAATTCTTCGTCGCCGGATTACGGACGAAAAAATTGATTCTTTCATGCGACGTTCAACTTTCGGTACTCACCAGTTTTTCACAAAATGCGGATTCATAAAAGGCGTCAATTAAACATTCCGAGATAATTTCAGAACGAAATTGTGCGCTGGCGGCAATTGTAATTTTTGATAATAGAAAAGTTGCTGTTACTTTCGTGAATAAAAGTTAATTCAATTGGAAATTCACATCTGTTCAGCGTTAAGCCAATAATTCGGGAAATGTGGTGACCATCAATGTCGTAGTAGTGTCATCTTGACTAATTCGGTAGCGCACAACGGTTTTTGTGATAAATTTTCAAAATTCAATGACTCATCATTTTCATGATGTTAAAAAAGTTTGGATTTGTGTTTGGTTGGGATGGTTAAAAGAAACAACAGGTTCTTCGGTATCTACAAATGGTGTATTTAAGGTATTTATTCTTTAATTTACATCTTAAAAAGTAATCAGAAAATAGAAAAAAAATGTGTGTGTTTTGGAACTATTTATACGAATTTTTAGCACGCCAGTCTAAAAATTCATCATAATTCTCATCTTCGTCGCTCGATTCATCGTTACCTGTGCTGTCCATTTTTTTATCAGATGTTCGAACCTGATCTTTCAATTTGACGAAATTCATGACTCTGAAAGAATGTGTATTTTTTTCGTTATTTCGAGCCTGTAGAAAAAATGTCTATTTCATTTTCATGAGACCATAACGAAGAATTATTTTCTTACCTCGTCCAATTTCTCATTTGTTCTTCAATCTCATCGAGCTGTCGCACCGTAGTCGCTTCTTCCTGATCGTCGGCAATAATCTGCGCGGATTGTGCCGCTTCTTCTTTGATTTCTTTTTGAAACTTGTCCCACTCCTCTTCAATGGGATCTTTGTAATCGACGTTTCTCACTTTGGCATCCATTTTGGGATCGTCGAAGAATCCTTCCGGCAAAGAAGCGGCGTGGGTCTCGTCTTTGGCATCTTGAGCTTCTCTCGTTCCCCCTTCGCGTGGTTTCTCCACTTTAGGAATTTCAGACTTCTCCGAAACCCGAGAAGCTGTGCTCGCCACGTTCGACGAACAGTCAAAAAAATCTGCAGGCAAATTTTCTGGCATTTTTGCAGCTGCTCCATTTTTTAATATGCTTTTGACTCTTTTGTTCCCAGCGCTTTCTGCGCTCGGAGAAAGCGGCCTTTTTGTCAACGATACTTGTTTGTTGCTCTCTTTTTCTAGCACACTCTTTTTTGCTTTTTCTATATTTTCCTTGTGAGCTTTCGAATTCAAATGCACCGGCCATATCGCTTCGCTACGTACTATCGATTTACAGAGAATACACATCAGCTGGCCTGAATCGGTATACGTGTTTTTCAGTCAAGGAATATTTGTTGGATATTAATTAATGAAATTCTAAACTATTGCTATTTACTATTTTCAAATAATTTGTGCTGAAAGGAACTTTTTCAAAATATTGAATCTTTTATCGTTTGCATAGATCTATGAAGAGGATCTATGAAAATTATGACTGTGCTAAAAAAAAAGGCAGTAATGTGCAAAAAGTAATAATGAAAATTCGAAAATGGAATTTTGGAGATCTTTCAACTCGGCAGCAAGTTAATTATCGAGATTGATGAGAATCCCTTGATCGGGGAACATCATTGACTGTAAATTTGATTTCAACTGTCCCGTTGTTTAGCAATTTACTTTAATCCATTTAATTGGACTTTTCTTTCGTGATCTTATAACGATGAACACGAAAGATTCATTTGAAAGGATGATTTAAGTTTTTGAATCGTTATGTTGATGTAGTCAGCAACTTTAGATGATTATTTCGATTTGTTTACTTGGATTAAACGATTGATTCACTTTTGTATAATTTATGCTTAGGAATGAATGGTTCCTGGAAATATGTATTTTTCACTGTACAATGTGAAGGTCCTTTTCTATATCGTTAGAATCTTGCGCAACACTTGGATTATTGTTTATTCGATAGCAAAACATGATAAAGGTTGACACGTAAACATAACCTACAATATCGAATTACAAATGTAAAAAAAGGATATTTTGCCAGTGGAGATTCGATTTTCTTCACAGTAGTAGCTTTCCTTTTGGCTTCGTTCATCGCTTTTCTTAAATCGACCTGAGTCACTTTTCTTTTCGACGACATTTTTATTCAATTCAATTTATAATTCAGATGCAGGAAACAAATATGTCACGACTACTTCGGAAACATCGGAACTCGTTGGTCGGCAAATTGGTAAGAATCGAAAAGTTCCCAGATACCCAGGTAACCATCAGTCGTGTACGAGATACTACCACGGCTACCACCGTGATGCGACGAAATACCAGCGTGCGCCGTATCCCCACGGTGGTAATTTCAAACTTATTTTTGAATTGATTATAATTAAAATACGTGCAGATGAAGTTTCTTTTCTGTCAATGTCATGTCAAGGTGGAGTTTTACAAAATAAATCATTTATTGCTGGCCCTAGCACTCAGCAAAAGTTGAATAATATTACCACTCCAAAGACCGTGTAGAATTATAAGAAGAAAGAAAAACATTATTTGACTGTCAACAGCGATCTAATCGTAGTAGAGAGGCTTTTATAGTTCTTTTGAACGCTATCAAATTTATACGAATATTGATGTGGCAATGAAAAAAAAAAACGATTTAAAAAATCTGTAAGAAATATTCTATCTGAAGTTTAAATATGTAAAATGGAAATACGTATGATTGGTCGTGACCTGTTATGGAAGGGATAAGGAAAAGCGAACGTGAACGATGATGTGCAACAGAGCACTTATTCTCCGAGTATCATCAAGAGCAAACGTACATCATTATTAAATATATATATAAATATATATGTATATTAGGGTGGGTAAGATAAATCGACTACTTTTTTTCAAATCTGACACACGAAAACTAGATGCTAGGTGCCTCTACAAAGTGCTCACCGAGTATGAGCTCTTAATATTAACGGAAATATGATACTCATCATAGTTTTCCATTTTCAATTTAGTCTCGTACAAAAATGGTCATATCTTATCACCAATAGATTGTTCAACCAGTTGCATCGTCAGTTTTCATAGGAAATTGAACGCTTTACAAAAATCTCTTACACTTTTTCCATTGATCTAACCGTGTAAGAGATATTCAAGTTCAAAGATTGAAGTATTTCGAGGAAAATCACTTTTTTGTGGTTTTCAATTCTTAATTACTAAATTCTAATATCTGCCCGGGGAAAAAACCTTGGACAAGTACATTCGTTGCGACTTATGTTTCCATTTGTTTTCACAGAAAAAAACTACCCAAAAGAGTGCTAAATTCTCAATAAATTGGCAAGGTCGAGAATGATTTACATTCAGCACTCAAATTTATAATATCAATAACAGGATAAGTATTTCATTGTCGCTCGAGGATGAGTATTAAAAAAAAAAAGCAAAAATCAGTTGGTTATTGGAAAAAGTCACCAATGTACAAAAATCAACATAGGTCAATAAAACAGACTCCCGAAAAAAAATCAAGATAAAATAAAACGTAGAGAAAAAAAATTTCAAACGAAGAAAATTAGATTGAAAAATAATTTCGGCCGAAGTACTTGACGAGTTTGTACCATGAGAAATGCATTACCTGATAATACCTAAGTAAAAAAGGTAGGTTTTGTAAGGGTGCCACCGTTGTTCGTGAAATATTGTACTTCAAAAAGTTCTTCATTTTGCCAAGTGTCGCTTCGTTATGACGTAACAACGCGTCGCAGGAAAATAACGGAAATTCAATTCTTTTTCGTGTCAAAGACTGGACATTTGAATAACTCAATACTTTTTATAGTTTTTTCATTCCTAATATTTCTGATATTCGTTGAGTTGTAAATATTCCGAAAAATATTTAAAAATTTGAAATTTTCCAAAATCATTATGATATCACAAGTGGTTAGAAAGCTGAGGAGAAAAGGATTTTGGATAAACACGAATATGTCCTTTTTAAATCGTATTTTATTAAATTCATATGATGTTTCTTCATATTGTACTAACGAGGTCGGACTATTTCGGGACCAAATTTTTAATTCGATTTTTTATGTATAATATCCGTTGAACGATTTTGTCCTCCATGCTGTATTCGGTGTGTGGGATTGATAGGATTTGATATCCTTTTGACTGTAGAATCCGGGAATTCAATCCGTAAAAGCCCACAGGATCTTGTTGGCCACGACAAAAGTCGTTATAACAAAGTGGAATCACAGCTATCCTACAATTTTCCGATGCACAAAAAATGGACCAAATGATTACGTTTTATTATTATTATTTTTTTAAATCCTAATAAAGCAACATTTTATAATGAACGACCGGAAATTTGTCGTATTTGATGCTCACGTACCTGAAGCCTTTCGTTGTCTCCAAATCACTGTCCACGGGTAATCGCTGTCCCTTGTCGTCTACGCAAAATTCGGCATCTAGAAAAAATTAACATGGTGCTGAAACTTATAATTTACATGATTCGGAGAATGGAATAAAAAATTTCGTAAATTAAAAGTCTTTTCGGCTTCATTACAGAAAAATATTTGCGACCGGCTGCAGAGATCCTCAAAATGTTGAACGCGTTTTTCTCGAAATGTTGCTCTCCGCGACGGTTGAAATATAATGAAAAATGATGAAAACTTACCCAACAGGAAGCCCAAACCAAAGTCTATATCAAGCTTCAGATACGTAGGTGGTGGGAAAATATTTGCTAGCGCTGTGGTCACAGACCTTGCGAATAATAGTTTTTCTTTTGATCTTTGAATCGGAGATGAAAATAGTTCGGAATTGGCGTCAATAATAGGTCCTAGAAAATTTAAGAGCAAACATAAAAAGCCATAATGTCAAGGAATTTTATTTAACGAATAAGTGAATGAGTGTGATTGGTTACCATCGTAATTTGGCGACAAAAACTGAGCGGCTCCAAGGATATTTAATAATTTGTGTCGTTTCGGTGCAGCAATTGTGTGGGCGTCTAAGTGAAAAAAAGTTAAGACAAATGATTAATCGTTTACAAGAATCCGCGTTTGAATAATGCTCTGATAAAAATGGAAATAACATTTTTTATTTATTTTCGGTGTCTCATTGAAATGGGAAAAAAAATTCTGCGATAAATTTTGAATATTTATGGAAGATTCTCCAGAGAAATCATGATAAGTTAATTCCACACTACATATTACTGTTTGAAATAATGTACTAAACGACAATAAGTTAAACATTGAATTCTGTATTGATTATGAGAACAAGTGTCAATTTTCATTTAATTTTCTATTTAAAATGATAAAAACTCACCCGTTAAACAATTAATGAAATTACTGTTTAAAACAGACGCTATGTGTCGATTTTCTACGAGTTGTAAGACCGTTAATGCCCAAACAATGTCGAGCCATTCCGCAGGTTTGGACATATCAGACTCTTTCAACGGTTCAATAAGAACCTGATAAGAAACAGATGTATTATTACTCGTGAACTTATTGCATTTTAAAAGTAATTTCATTCTATTAATATTCTTACCGTTTTAATACTCTCAACGTTTGAAGGCCTGTAGCCGAGCATCGCTAAGGTCATGAAAAAAGAGCAAAGGTCTTGTGGTCTTACGTCCTCCGAATGTTCGACAACCCACGTGGATAATTCATCCATTAATTGCTCGTTTTTGTAACGTAGAATTCCAAGTGACGTTAGAATCGAACCGATTACTGGACTTTTGTCAACCAAACTCGTGCAGCTCATGAGATCGTTTGATATTTTTTGCAACAATACCTTAGGAGACGAAAAAAACGTGATCATTAGTCAAATTATTCTTTGCGTCTCCAATACTTTCTCCAGAGACCAAAATATTCTTGGGATAATGTAAGAAAATTATAAAAAATTCAATAAATCTAAAGAAAATACAGATTTATCATAATTATCCATGAATATTACGTTCCAATTGGAGTCGATTAGCAAAATGAAGAATAGCGAAAATAATTTCCATCGTAATCTGGTGATAAAAGTTATGTCGTACGTGTGCAGGTCTCAAAATTATTAGGTTTATGTTTTTCTTACTTCGTCCGGATAATTGAGTACGGACATGCTGTACAAAAGATCAGAGAGCTGTTTGATGTTGAGCACGTCCGTCGATCGACTAATGTTGAAGGACAATGATCTCAATAAGGGTGTAGTTCGTCTTTTTTGTTGGGCCAGTGCACTCATCACCTTGGTCAAACATCGAAAGAAGAAAACTTGCATTAAACGCGAAGGGGAAGTTTATTGATGGAGAAAAAAGGATGAAAGTTTATTTCCAACCTTGATCATCTGTTTGACAGTGATATTGGCAACTTCTTTGGTAGCCTCGTCGATCTCGTTGATACCGTAAAAAAGATTCAATTCGTCCAGATATTTCTTGGTGCTTTGGCCTTTTTTCAGCGGATCTTGATCAGCCTCGTTTCGAGAGTGTGAAATTAAATCACAGAGACGTAAAAACCTACTGTCCAGCTCAAAATCACTGAGTTTTGCTTTGCCATTGTTGACCCAATCGATCAAGAGCTCCACCATTGCGTGAGCGTGTTCCGGCGTTATATTCTTCTCGTCAACTATTTTTAACAAACCCTTAACATTCGCCGATGTTTTCATCTGCCCTAATAGTGCATTTCCCACGTTCTTATTTGACGAACCAAATCGTGAAACTTTCAGCGTGTCGAAGGCTGCTTGTATCATTGGATTCTTCGATGTTGGCATTTGACGCCTTTCGCTCTGAGACTTTCTCGCTCGAGGTTCTTCTTCCTGCAATTGGAAAAAAAAAAGAAATATGTGTGCGTCCTGCCGTTAACTCAAAATTCGTTGTCGAAGTAGTGGATTCCAATTTTTTCTTCGGCCCAAATCCATGCATCCAATTATTCATTCAAATTATAAGTTTTTTATCGATTGATGTTGATGAATTATTTATTTAAATTGTAGTCCCGATTTTGGAGCCGAATGAGCGTAAGAATTATCAAAAATTACGATAAAATACTTTGTTAATTTGTCTTTAAACACAAAAATGGAAACAATTAATATTTGTAATTTATGAATAAAAACATTATTTCGAGATCCATTAGTGAAAAAATCGTTGGAAATGAATAAAATAAAAATACTCAATATTTTTCGAATGTTATTGAAGAAGTTAGCGATTGAATTGAACGGTGTTTTAAATTCACAAATAAATAATAATGTAGTTGACAAGATGATAAGATTGTAATAGAAATGGATGAATTTGAAAAAGTGATAATCACGTGCTGGTTGAAACGTAACTTAGGTTTAAAAAAAAAAAAGTATAAAAAAAAATTCGACTGACAATTTACCTTGATTTGGGTGAGTGCGGGACTGGGATTTGCAGCACCGGAGCAGGGTGCATTTAATTGTTGCAAAGGTATTCGCCAGGACGATGACATCGGTGCGAGTCTGGAGGACGCATTTCGCAGTGTTCCACTGAGTTTAAGCATCTCTAATAAACTGATTAGAAATTCTTATTTACATAATCAACGTTGAATATAATACTCGAGGGTGTAAGAACAAAAAAAAACTCTTTTTTAATACAAGCCGTATTACTGTCAAATAAATATACACCGGATGTTTTGTAAATTACATAATATTCGTTATTACTTACAATATGTTTACGACACTTAACGAGCTATGATCAAACTTTAAATAATTAATATTATCTTGATTTCCCGATTGTTTCACGAGTCCATATTTAGGTTAGGCGGCTAACATTCTTGTATCATTGATAACGTGAGTTTCTTCTAGAGATGGGCGATAATAATCGATTTTCATATAATCGATTATTTTCATAGTAAAAATCGATTATTTTCAGCGATTGTTGGTTTCCCGATTAATCGATTTTTCGATATATTTTGGCCACGATATCGATTATGGCCGCCATCGGATGATATCGGAACTGATCGGAGAGAATATATATATTCCAGATTTGAAATTGCGATTATTCTTGTTGGTGCCGGTTAGTGAAATCAAAAAGAACAAAAGAAAAAAACAAAGAAAGAACATAACCTCAGTGAAAAGTGAGAAGTCTCAACGAAACGAACTTTACTCTCGGTGGCTATTTGTTTCCTACTAGTGACAATGGAGAAAAGTAAGATATTTTTATTTGGTATGAACTCAAATATGTAAGAATAAACCTCATGGTTGTTTTTTGCCGTTATATATTTTAATTTTTGTTTTTTTTTTATGAGATTGGAAGTTTTTTATCCAGAGTCGCGGTACCGACTCGTTGTTCAGAAAGGAAAATAAAAAATGAATGCATGTATGTAATTATTGTACCTTTTTTCTTATTCTGTTATACTTTTTAATTAATAAAATCCTCTGGTGATATGCTGTGCTTATAAATTAATTATTTTTTGTGTCACCGCATCATTAAAACTAATCAAAAAATAACGTTCAAATTTATATTGCAGATAACGATTTATAACTTCTGGTGCCCTGCTGGATGAGCAACTGGATTTTTTTCCAAATTTTTCAGGAACTTTGTTAATTATTGAAAAATCGATTAAATATATCAATTTTGGATTAAAAAATATATCTTGCGGCGTTTTTTTTAACTTTAGGTGAAAAAGTTGTGGATCAAATTCATTTTTTTGTGTATAATCAAGCCTTTTTGAAAAAATCGATTAATCGATTATTTTTCGATTTTTTTCTTGAAAAATCGATTTTCAGTTATCGATTGTTGGTATAATCGATTATTTGAAAATCGATTTTTTTTTTAATATCGCCCATCTCTAGTTTCTTCGTTTTTTTATTCGGTCCCATGCAAGAATTCTACCAGATCGGTGGAAACAGTTTTCGCCGGCAGGGAGTGCTGCTGGGCGACCGCCGGGAACAGGAAAACTACGTATTTCAATGGCGCCTTTTTTCGATTCTTTAAATTCACATTTGGCGTCGAAACATTTGATGTTTGAATTGTCTAATAATACACTCTATATCACACTCTATATTAGTGAAAATAAATATTAACGTTTCATATCATTGACACATACCGATGTGTCCTAGTTTTTATCATCTACCATTGGCCTTTATTCTTTAAATTTGGTGAAAAAACCATTCTTTGGTAATTTTTGAAATTTAGTTTTCGTCAAAATAATAAATTACCGAATGGTTTCAATGGACATCACCGAGCGATTGGTAAAACAGAATTCCGATTTTTTTCATTGGAGCGCTACTCAGACGGTAACTTTGCACGTGTGTATAATTTTTTTCATATCGAAATTTCTACTTTATCGACATTCCATTGCTTTTTCCAACACACAAATAATAGACTTTGGAAGGTCTCAACAACAAACACCGAGTGTTCGCGATGTTTCACAAGGTCTCGGGGCGTATAATGCGCGAGGGACGGTTTTTTGTGACAGTTTCGAGATGTCCAGGGGCAGTCTCAGACTCCTATATAAGCGAGCTACGATAATTAAGACATTTCCATTTAGAGTTGACGTAACGTTGACGTGAGATGGAAAGACATCGGGGGAGCTCGATTGACGCGGCTGTCTTTCGACGGATGAAATGTTACTCTGTATACACACAAACTTTTCGGTGTCTTAATCGCGACTATAACGACGTTTATGTTACTACCGTTCGTCATACTTGACCGATTCGTGTTTTCGGTTATAAAAAAAAAAAGAAAAAAAAAAAAAAACAATTCATTTTAAAAAACGTGTAAAAAAAGTAATTCGAGGTCCTGTATTAGTAATTAATGCCGTGTATGATCTACGATCGTGTTATTTATCGATCGAGCAGCATTATTATCCAGTGGGTTCCTCATCAACGTCGCTGCCATCGCAAAAAAATGAACCTTCATTTTTTCCTCCTTGTGCACACAACGCAGATTATATCATGCAAATAATACACTATATGCTAATCACGCCGATGATTTATCAGAGTATAGATAAAGTGGAGATTACCACATTGAATTATTGAATTTAAAAAAATAATTCCGAATGGAAAACTTGATATGAACATTCAAATCAGAAATATAATGAAATTTTGTTCAAATTGAATTGAAATAATCAAATTCCATTAACAATAGAAAAATATTTCCAAACGACCAAATTATCGGTATGTTAACATTTTGGCGTTTTTATTTCCGTTCGCGAGAACGTAATCATTACAGTTGAAAAAAAATTGTGCTCTTGTTTTGAGTTGGAGAAAAAAAATGAAATGTTTTGCCTCATAACGGAGCTATGAAATTTTAGGTGACGAAAATGGCCATTGACCAGTGACATTTCTCTTCTTATGCTTTTCTCTTTTTTGACAATCCTTTTTCTTTTCCTCTCTCTCTCTCTCTCTCTCTCTCTCTCTCTCTCTGTCTCTCTTACTCCCCCGAAAGTAGATATTTCACATTTTATTTATTATCGTTTCTCTGTCTGTGATACTCTTGTCTCAGATTTCATCGAGTGCAGAAAAGAGATGTTCAATATACCGGGTGTCCCATTTCGAAATGCAAAACCAATATTTTTCAAACAAGCTTCAACCTTTTTAAAAAATATTCACATATCAAATTGGACTATTCGCGTTTGTAGGTTGCAAAAAAAAAAAAAGATATAAAGGGAAAGAACAAAATTGTAAAAGGAGGTAAAAGACAAAATGATGAAAAATCGAGCATCTTTCAAATGATTGTTTCCATCATTGAATTAATTACAGAGAATCAGAATAATAGTAAAAACTCGTCTCAAACATTTTTTCAAGCCTTTTTTTCTGACGTACGAGAACGCAAGTATTTCGATGGATAAAATAAGGACACCCTGTACATATTTATGTATATAACAGCGCCAAATTCGAAAGCAGAAACGATCGTGGGTCGCGTTTACTCGCGGAATGTTGGCAGGTTCTTTTATCCGTTTGCTTGACGAAATCATTAGGGGACTAAATCCAATAAAGGGCCCACGTCCCTGGCAACGCCAGAAGAAAACATTCTCGACGGAGGCGATCGCTCGCATCGTAATCGTCGTCAATGCGACGACGAGCATGGCGACGACCACGGGAGTTTGCGATATCCCCACGGGATAGATCACTATATATATGTAACAAATGATATACATATATATTTATATATTTATCTTTTTATCGACCGCACGCCAATATTTGCCTTTGAGAGACATTTTTTTCAAATGTAATTCAATCTACTGCAGTA
Organism: Campoletis sonorensis; assembly: GCA_013761285.1. Classification (NCBI taxonomy): domain Eukaryota; kingdom Metazoa; phylum Arthropoda; class Insecta; order Hymenoptera; family Ichneumonidae; genus Campoletis; species Campoletis sonorensis. Next base: position 1,609,191 of record JACEOJ010000144.1, read on the forward strand.
ACCTCCTCACAAACCTTTATCCCCTTGTCGATCTCGCTATTAAATTAGTTGAATAAACCCACTAAATAATTCCGATCGCGCGACTTTACGGCCACATTTTTTTTCTCTTTTTTCGTCAACGCTCCTCCTCGTCTCTTTACTTGTTTATTCTTTTTTTTTTCCTGATCGCCAACTCGGTAGCAAATATCGTTGAGAATTAATCATTCTACTTCGTTGAGCTTATACACGGTGTCTCAACTGTAAACACTGTCATTATTACGGTAGAATACATTTTTTGACAGTTCGCACGATACACTAAGACATTTCAAGCTTTCAAATCTGCTTTGTTTGTAACATTTGGTTTTTTTTTTTTTTTTTTTCATGATCCCTGCGTATAACCCTTGCTGGGTTTTCGGGTTTTGTTTCAGCCTTAATGAAAAAATTACATGGATGTACAGCCTTGGTTGGGATGCGACAAAATATTTTTCAAAGATAAACTAATCAATCGTTATTAATCTTAGCTTTTTCTCGCGATTTTTATGCCTTGTGTATACTAAAAATAAAAATACGTCTTGAATTTTCGGAAAAGTGACAATTTTTTTGATTTTTCGGAACGCTCTTTCATAAATATAGCGATCGCCTCGAACGGAACGAGAGAGAGAGAGAGTAAGAGGAGCGAACGCGAAGAAAACTTCGCTCAATTGGTCCCTGGCGCGTTTCATTAATATTTATGAAAATGTTATATATTTATAAGACGCGCGGCAAAAGACAACTATATAGACTTGATGGTGGGCCTTCCTCACTTCCTTCCACGTCTCTGAGAGATCGAGACTTTCATCTCTTTTCCTTCCTTTCCTCTCGCTATCTTATTCTATCTTTATTCTTTTATTTCTCTCTCTCTTTCTTCCTCTCTTTCTCCCTTTATCTTTTTCTCTCTTTTTCTTACGGTCCATCCAGACTCGTGAACGCCCGCCCTCGGACCTCGATCGGAAAAAAAAATCTGCGAGAGATTTATCGGGACGCGGTGGCGCGCGGACAGCCATTTCTCCTTCGATCGTACATCAACTCTTGGTGTATATATAGTTGCTAGTATACTCGTAACTATACACGCCAAATATATCCTCAACTATATACTCTGTCTTTTTCTTTCTCACGAGTTTCATTACCTTTTCTTATCAATGTACGTTTAGTTACATTTCTACGACCATACAGAATATGAAAACATCGATTTAGCGATACAGGAAACTACAGAAAGCTCGAAAATTCATTATATTTGCAACGTTTGCATCAGTATTATTTTATGGAAAAAGGTGCATTTTGGCTGTTCATTCTTAATTTACGAAATCGACAAAATTATAATCGTATATTTCGTATGATTGTATAAAAAAAAGATTGTAGAAAAAAATTGTTCAATGGAATGTTTTTTTTTTTTGCAGGATTGAATGGTCGATTTTGTCAAAAAAATATTTCGTTACAGATTTATTTTGTTTCGGAGAAAATTTTAATTTCCTTTTTGTTTTGTTTTTTGACATGCACTGCTTTGAATGAAAATGTTTGATTTTTGTGACCTAAGCAACCACGATAGCTTAAATAATTCATGGGGACTCATGGGGCTTGAGTAATCGGATTCAATGCTCACTGTTCGTTGACCGGATCGACGAGATTCTCTCGTTCGATTATATCCTCTGTGTACCGCCTTCACATATTCTCCTTCAACGTTTCTCGCTCGTATGGATAACTCTGTTTATGGTTGTTACGTACATAAGAGAAATGTACTCACGACTGGACCACCGCGAGATTCGATTATTTTTCGTCATCTATAAATTAGAATTAGATTTTTTTTAATGTTAAAATGATAAAAAAAAAACATGCTTCACTTATGGTTTCTGATGGAATTCTATTCTTTTACGTCATCATTCAAAATTTAATTCGATCATTGTTCAACACTATTCATCATTTTGATTCGTTCGATCTTTCTATTTATGTGAATGTTTAAACACTTTTTGTAAATGGTCATGACTCCCCCTTAATTTTCTACATGGCGAAGGATATTTTTCTACAATTTCAATCGACGTTTAAAATATTCGATAATTTTTCTTCCTCTTTTTTTCTTCTTTAATTTCTATCGAGTAATCATAATTTGTAGGTGCAAAAAAATGGTCTGCTAAATTTTTTTTCAGCAGACTTGTCGCGATTAAAGATAATAGTAATATCGTAAAATGTTCGAGAAAGTGGTAATAGTTATGAGAACCTTTTTCCCTCTCACTCTCTCGCCTTTCTTCTCATCTTCAGTAATGATCATCGTCGTCACTCTCTGGGAACAGGAGACAGTCGCGACTAATTAATGCACATGACCTTTGCACCTGACTAATATTCTCCTGAGACGATGTCTCGTCGACGTCTTTCAGACACGTGTGTTTATTGCGTATAAGCAAACTCGACGACATGGAAAATCCTCAGTGGCTGCTACCGACAATCCTCTCGTTGACTGTCCAGCGATAAAACATTGCGTTAATGAGTACGTCAGATAGTGTTAATCTACGAAGAATTTATTATCAAAGAAAATTCATTGGAGACTGTGTTTTTTTTTTTTTTTTTTCATCGCAATATACGCGAAACTTGAGACTCATCAAAGAAATAAATAATCGTATTTCGTTTAGGCTATTCTATATATTTGTCATGATAAAATCTAACGAGTAAATTTAGTTCCAAAAAGGTTTACATTCACCGTTTACCCGACTACGATGTCCACTCATTAGCAAAAGTTGAACATCTTTTTCCTGCGTCAATTTCTGTAGTTTTAAAAACAGTATCGTGATAAGACTGTAAAAATGGTTGATGAATCGCCAATGCTACCAAAAGTTGTTAAAATGACTGTAGATTTTTTTGTACAATTCTCTTGATTGTGGGAAACAAAGTTTGAATAAATTTACACACGGTCAAACAGAAAATTTCTTTTCAGATCCACTCAAGTAGGCAAAAAACATTAAAAAAATGGTACCAAACTTTTGAAAATTTCCTAACATGTCGATCAGATACAGGGAAGTGAATTAACGATTTATAATCCTATCATCATTTCCGATTTCAACATCTTTAAAAATATTGGAGTAATGATGATGGACTTCTGAGAAATTGATTTGTTTCACGATGATTAAGAAGCTCTTTTTTGAAAAATGAACATTAACGCAAGTTTTATCACTTCCAAGTTCAAGTTCTTGAAAGCATCGCGAGTATTCGGATGCTCCGAAGGAAATTTGTTAGATCAAGAGTGGCGGTAGAGAGAGCTTCAACAACCACTAATTTATGCTTATTTATGCGCCCTACCACATAGAGAACATTGTATGCACTCTTGGATTCTATTGTACAAATAGAATATAGGTTTTAATATAACACATCGGTGTTGCCGATCATGGTGAATACGATATCATAATAACCATCAATTTTTAACCACGTGCGTGTTTTTTCAGTCACGCCTGCGCACACGTGTTGAAAAAATTAGTCCTACTAGAGAATTGGCGAGAGCCAAATGTAGAATAAAAGATGCGAAGAGCGGAAAAGAAAAAGAAAAACAAAACAAAAAACATGAACGACAAGAACGAAGAAACGAATGGGGGACATAGAAATGATTGGAGGGTGTAAGAAGAATAAGAGGCTAAGACTTGCCGACACGTTTAAGCTACCGCGTGAACAGCTTTTACTCTCCTCACAGGTGTTTTTCAATCGGCTCATCTGAATTTCTAACGATCCTAGTATAGTCACACATGTATTTTTTTCTTTTTTTTTCTTGCGTTTTTTTTCAACCAATTTTTTGTCTTCTTTCCCATTTCGCAGTACTTAACGCTCCGCGGATACCATTGCGTCGAGGTTTTAGTATAAATTTTCATTATACAGTTGCATTTGTCATAAGTTAAGACTCAAATTTTCATAACTAATGTGAAAAGTGTATAAAACGCGAAACTATAAGGATTTGGAAAGTTAATGAATCATCACTATCAACCGGAAATCAAAATCAAAAGATCGAAATCATTGTTGCTGTCACTGTCATCCTCGAATTATTGGCTGTAGGAAACAACTTTTGATGCTAAGTTTCATAGAAACATTTAAGGAACTATTTCATCTGTCGGTCCATCATATTATTTTTGACTATTTGATTAATCCTCGAATGACAGGATTTCGAAATTTTTGTACTTTTTTTTTTTTTACTTCGAAACTTTTTAGTATTCAGTTTAATAAAATTATAGAAATAAAAACGGAATCGTAGTCAAGAAAAAAATGTACCAATAAGAGAATTAAATTGTTGTTCAAGATTTATCGAATTTTTTGCGACTTTTTCTAACTCACGATTTAACTAAATGTTAGACCGTAAGCTTATAGAAAGTTCCACTGTATTCTTTCACCTTTCTCATCCCGAGAATCCTTTAACAGTTTTCGGCGCCTACCTAATTGATTCTTCTTTTCGGTCTACTCACAAATTCTCTTTCTTTCCTCTTTCCAAATGATATTCTCTATATCGTGCAGGAGCTTTTTCTTCGAGACGTCGCGTCACGAGAAATCTTTCTCGTTCTCTCTGTCTCCGTCTCTCTCGCTCTCTTACTCACTATCCCGTTGACAAAACGACATTAACGACGAGGAGAAGGTCTGCGTGAAGGAGATTATTCTGGGCGAATAAGAAGAAAACGAGCGATTTTCGAACAAGACACCCCGGGGGTGGTGCCTATTCTCTAGGTGGTCGAATAGCGTGCCAAAGGTGCAAATAAAAAAAGCATGAAAAATAAAAAATAAAATGAAAGAAAGAGAAAATAAAAAGTGATATTCAATAGAAAGTGTGTGGAACAAAAATGATTTCGAACAACTGGCTTCTAAAGTCAAAACAGCTTTTATGCTGGTCCAAACGTCATTGTCTAAACAATGCGATCAAATCGTTTCGACGCCGAGCGGCGTCAATTTATGCCAGACTCTTCACATTATGCGATTTAGCCCTCCAAATAATGTAGTCTCTTAATCTTTTATTCGAAGATAATTTAATGCAGCCGAAATATGATACCGCGTGGAATATTTTAACACCTGTAGCAAATGGCAATCAAAGTTTTGTTGCAAATCAACTTATTTTCATATACGATCAAAATTTTACTTATTATTTTTCGGCACTTTGTGACATTATAGGTATATATAATTCATGCATTTGATAAAAGAGTTCAATTACGTATAATAAAAATCAACAAATGATCAAGAGCTCTTGTATTTGTCACTTTGGGTGGCAATTTCGACGAGTTTGAGTGCATTCTTCGTTGAGAAATATAGCGAGTACTTAAAATCTCAGGTATTTAGGCAAGAAACGCCCTTTCAGGGTTTCTGTACTATTGCCATAAAGCTTGCGGCGTAAAGTCAACGTACTTTACTACCGTAGGCAACTTGGTCGGTCCTGCATAGTACGATCGATACTTATATACAAACATATATACTGCCAAGCGATTTCCAACGCTCCTTAGTACGGAAAAACGCAAACACGTCCGGGTTCGCCAAGGAGAGCTATATATCATGGTGTAAAATCGTGAGCTCTTCGCAGTTCGAGTTTTGACGAGATTGTAAGTGTAAAAACACCTTTAACTCTACATACATATGAAGACATGTATACACACAAATAATCTTCTGTCGTATACGTGGATCATTAAAAACAAAAAAATAAACAATAGTTCAATGTGGTTCGAAGAATCTTTTTTCATCATCAAATTCTGAATGGACTCGATAGGATTAACAGCAGATTCATTTTTACACTCTTCACAGATGTATGTTCAATACTAAAAACGTATTTGAGGGGTTATATACAGTTGGAAATTTCAGATAATTGATTTTTTAATGGTATTTTCGGAATATATATACATTTGAGTACATTCTCTGAAAATTGCAAATCGATCCAGCAAGTATTGTCGGAGATACATGCTGTTTTATATTTAATTGCAAATTTCAAAAAATCGATTTTTTTTAATGGCATTATGATTTTTTATGGCAAATAGATGACTCTTTGTGAGTTGGAAAAAAATATTGTATCCTTGTGTAAACTACTTTCGAAACATTGAACGCGTTTATCTCGAACTGATGTTTTCAAAATCGGTGAGCACGATTTGTCAAAAATGGCTCAACCGATCGGTCTGCAATTTTGACACAACCTTCTCCGACGTATTCCACAGGTATTCATCGAAGGCATAAGATTTCTGGGAATAATGTCGATTTTTCAAAACCATTGAATGAACAAATTTTGGTTGAAAATTGAAATTTCGTCTTTGAGAAACCGCCATTTTATCAAAATTCGAAATTTCAATTATTCCTTCGACGAATACCTGGATTCATCTATCCACTAAACGAATCTTTTTTTTTTTTTTTTTTTTTTTCAACTGATCCAAACCGCAGCGCATCGCAAAACGCCTTTTTGGAGGATCTACACAGGAGATCAACTACTCAAGAGCTATGTGAATCTATATTTTTTTAAATAAAAGAAAGCGATAGAACGTTTTGCTTTTATTCATCAAATGGAATCTCTATCCAGATAAAATTTGTAAAAAAACAATTTTTTTTGGCCTTCCAACTGTATATAACCTCTGAAGTTGAAAGTATTGTTAAAAATTGTTGACAGAATCGATATAACTCTTGAGATACTAAAGGTTGTTCGGTTCTTTTATGTTTGGAGCAGAGTTTTTGGTTTAAGGAACATGATCGACCAATTATAAAAAGCTCGTTGGATAATTGACTGTATACGAGTCGTTTGCCTTGGTTTTCGAAGCATATCGATAGGAAATCGATAGTATTTAAGTTC